>BRYF01000025.1:1010000-1012500 GCA_030159135.1 Actinidia polygama | reverse complement strand
GTATCATTGTTTCATCAATATAGACACTACAATCTCGATACACCGTTGAACACACAGTCCTCTTATTCATGGGTTGTGACAATACTAACTCGTAGCTTAATGGTTTAGGTTTTCTAGCCAACCTACTTGCAAATTGTGTAGACACAAATGTGTATGAAGACCTAGTGTCAAACAATACGTAAGCATGTAAAGAAAAAATTATCAAATTACCTGCTACCACGTCCTCATTGTTCCTAGCATCCCTTGGCATCTGCGCAAAAACTCGCTCCTACCTCTAATTGTTCACGTTCCCACCCCCTTTATGGGGTTCCCTAGCCTATTGTCCCCTGGCCTTGCACATATTCCCTTCTATTGGTCCTCCTCTTAGTACTACTACTTATGTCCTCAGTCTCGAACAATTCCTCTTAATATGTCCTACTTCATTGTAGTGGAAACATCTGATCTCATTCCTGATTTTATTCTTGTCTTTCAAACACTCACCTCAATCTTATCTTCCACATTTCGGGCACACCTGCACTTGCCCATTTGGGTTATTCTCAAAATTCTTTGACTTCACTTCGGGCTTATGCTTTTTTTACCCACTAGTTCCCTCTGACCCAAAATTTTGCCTCCTCTTGTTATCAAAGTATTTCTTCCTCTCAGTCTTATCTTATTCCATAATTATTGACCTGTCCAGCACATCGGCGTAAGTTGACAATACTAATGGCTTGATAGCCCTCCTAATCTCATGTCTCAGCCCATCCTCAAATCTCTAGGCCCTTATTTCATCTGTTGCCACAAAATGTGGCGCATACTTAGCCAAATTGGTGAACGACCCCTCAAAGTCTGCAATAGTCATCTCCAATTGTTTCAACTACTCAAATTCTGAGCACTTAGCATTCTATACTGCCCTTGGCACGTACTTCTTTCTAAAGATCACTTTAAATTGAGCCCAATTCATTCCTGGCTCACTAACTCCGTTTAGATTCCACCACCTACTAGCTTCTCTTGTCACTGCCAATATATATGAACGAATCTCCACTTTCTACTACTGTTCAATCTGAGAAGTCTAAATTTTTTTTTCCATTGATAGTATCTAATCATTAGCCCTAACCGAAACCATCCCACCCTTGAAAGTTGGCGGTTTTAGTTTCAAAAACTGCCTTACCACGGCAACACTTTCCATTGGTATAGCAAGGTCATCAATTATCTCTCTTTACTCTGATGTTTCCCCCTCTTGAGTTTTCTCTCTACTAGAGTCTAACTCCTTGGTCTTTTATGGTTGTGGCGACTAAAAATGCTGCTACAACAATTGTTGTTGAGCAATTACTGTTCCTACCAGCATTTGCACCATATCCTTCAGTTCAGTCATCTGAGGATTATCATTTCCACTTTCCTGTCTGCTCCCTCGGCCTTGGGTATCACTCATTTTAGTCAATCTATAATTGAAATAAAATAGTCATTAGACATATGTCATAAAGAATCACATAGTATGCATTTCTACTCATACTCTATGCAAGTACAAAACATATACCGTGCCTATACTTACTCAACTCTGATTTTATTCAACAAAATCTCTAAACTACAGCTTTGATACCACTTCTCTCATGACCTGACCTGTTATACATTGGGTCCCACCAATCATATAGGTGCCACGTGACCAGTCAGTGAAATCCCATCTCATTAAGGCCTTTCTAATTAACTCAATTTAGGAATTTACTAACATCATTCAACATACATTGATTGAATGAAACATATGCAAAAAATCATCCAATAAAATTGGAGTTGACGTGTCACTACATTCAAACTGAATGTAACTATATACATCTATCGACATGGTGTGGATACACAAAACCAACACGATTTTAGCTACAAACCGGTACAATCGTCAATAACTACTGTATTAGTTTAATTATATAAGTTTCAAAACTATATAGAGTTCAAAACATAAAGGTCCCTATATTATTACACAATATAAGACTATCAAAAATCAGTACGCTAGGGTTACCCGCCCTCAGTCGCGTTCCTCCTTATTTTCATCGCCTGAAATGAGTTACGTTCGATAACGTCTTAAGCATTAGGCTAGTGTGAGGCAAGTTATATCTATAATACAAATCACAACTCAATTTTAATCTCAAATCTATCTCTCGCTATCTACGGTTGAAATCCATTTGAGTTAATCCAACGACTGAGATTTCACTTGAAATTATTTTTTCCGGCTAAAAAATATCACTTCTTTATCCAATGGCTGAGATTGATTTGGTTTTAAACACATGGTCAAAATTGATTTTAGAAAATACAACAACAAAAACACACTTCCTTCACACGCCAACTCTATGTCTATCTCAAACGCCATCTATCTGTCCACTCTCTCAGTCACACCACTCTCTATGTCCGCTCTCTATATATTCTCTCTAAGGCTCGAAGGGGGATGATTTCCCTACCTGTTCGGATATTTTTGCCTCTCTCTCTCTCTCTTCAATGGCCGAAGTTGAGTTCAGATGCTTTGTTAGAGGGCTCG
>BRYF01000025.1:985000-992500 GCA_030159135.1 Actinidia polygama | reverse complement strand
TTCGAACACCAAAATGAGCATTTGAACGGTCATACCAAATCCTTCTTAGCATTCGAACGCCAAATGAACGCCAATATGAACGTTCGAACGGTAAGGCCAAAATGCAAATGTCAAGCTCACAGGGATATCGAACTGTAAGTAGGGCGTTCGAACGCTGCCCAACTAAAGTCCTTCCTAGCATTCGAACGTGGCGTTCGAACGCAGGGCCAAATGCCTTCTTAGCATTCGAACGCTGAAAAAGGGGCGTTCGAACGGTCACTACAAAAAATAAAAAATAAAAAGGGAACACCGAAGTTAATGTGGGGGGAAGACACATGGGATCATCTCCCATATGTCTCACAAAATTATACACATACATGACTTACACTTCACACTCACACACCTACACCATACGTAGAGAGAGAAGAGAGGAAAGAAGGAAGAGAAAGGAGAGAAAGAGGAAGAAGAAAAGGAAGAGTGGGAGAAGGAGCTTGAAAGACTCCATCAAGGCTAGAGGAAGTCATTGTCAAGTTTTAAGAAAGGTAAAAATGTATATATATATATATATGTATGTATAGTTTAGGGTTTTAGTTTAATTTTAAATTTTTAGACCCATGCTAGGGTTCAAATTAAGAGTTGGTTTCAAGAAATTGTAGCCTCCTTAGACTATGTTTCATGCCTTAGAAGTCTTAGAAAGATTGTAGTTGGTTTGGATGAATTTTAGTAAAATTTGTAAAGACTAGTTATTGTTCATGCTGTCATATGCAGCTAGCGTTCGAATGCCCAAGAACAACATTCGAACGGTCAAGACATTTAGCCTTAGCATTCGAACGCCACTTGTAGAACATTTTTGAGCATTCGAATGGTCAACCACTTTTAGCCTTAGCGTTCGAACGCCAATTCCAACGTTCGAACGCATGGCCTAATGTTAGACAATTTTGACCCTTTTCCTTAGAGCATTTTAGGATACCCAACGTATGTTAGGCCTCTTAACATACCTATATGAAGACCTTAAGTGTCGGTTTGATAAGTCGCGACCTAGAGCGCATACCTTAGAGTTGAGTTGAGAAATTGTACTAGTTAATTCATTTTCATGGGACATAGTATTGACATTTCCGTGCCTTATGTTCTTTATATGTAGGAACACCAAGAGTAGCACCTAGCCAAAGAAACTCAAGTGAGTAAATACGATGTCATGAACAAAATTATGTACTTTTAAAAGTGTTTCCAAACATACTATGTATATGCAAATGTTTTCCATATTTTTGATGCATTAAAAGAATATGTTATAATATGAATGCCTTGACTTTGAAAAGTATGCAAATACTATTATGTTATGTATCGAAAACTCATGGATGCTCGATTTCATGACTACAAAGTATGTTCAAAGTATGAATGCATGTGACCCCGTGGTGGGACCTTAATCTAGCTTAAGTGTCCTAAGGTAGATGTACAATACTTTATTTATTTAAAGTATTATGATGTTTTCGCAAAAAAATTACTGTCATTTTTATTGAGTATGCACAGGTTTAAAGTAAGTTGGCCTTGGCGGCCAGCTGCCGGCCATCACGCGCCCACGATCCGCATAGGCTGGATTGCGAGGCGTGACAGAGTAGGAAGGATTTTTGGCCAAAACTAAAGCCTAGAGTTCTGACGGAGTTCTATCTCTCAACGGATCACTTTGATTCCTAATATCATAATTACCCTCGTTAACTAGCATAGGGGTCATAATCTATATGAATAAGGAAAATCGTAGGATCAGGGTATTATATCTACATCATCTCAAGACCTCTACAAGATCTTCTTCCACTATTTGTAATTACCAATTACAATGTGGGGGTTGATTTCCATGTGCTAAGCTAAGTTTTACAACAAGAACTTATCCCCAAGTTCTTCCTAAAGGTTTTGTCCAAGACCCTCGCAATCTTTCAAGTGGTTGCGAGTTTATCCCCAAGTTTTTCAAACCATTATTGTTAATGGTTGGGGTTTTAGGACCATTAACAATAATTATACATAAGTCGTAATCTACGGATTGAACATAGATTCTCATTATATTCTTTTAATATTTATAATTTGTGCCATTGAAACTAGGTGGTCTATTTGTGGATTGAACCTCACCAAGAAAGTTTTTGAAATTGGTTGCCATGGATCTCTTCCTAGGATGTTAAGCCTAATTTAGAAATACTAGCTCTGATACCAATTGTTGGCCCAATAGACAACCCAAGAGGGGGGTTGAATTGAGTTTTTCAATATTAGTTAGCAAATAGGATTAATTAAAAATTAATCTAATCACTTTTACAAGAAATTAAGTAAAGTGCAATGTAATAACTGCAAATGTAAAGTAAAAGGAAGAACAAGAGAGAGCACACTAAGATGTACCGAGGTTCGATCACAACGAGTGATTTACGTTCTCTCAAGACCTCCGCAAGATCTTCTTCCACTATTTACAATCACCAATTACAATGTGGGGGCTGATTTTCAATTGCTCAGCTCACTTTTACAACAAGAACTTATCCTCAAGTTCTTCTAAGAGGTTTTGTCCAAGACCCTATCATTCTTCCAAGTGTTTTTGTCCAAGCTACACTCAAACTTACAAGGTACAAGTAGATGAAGGTTTTACAAGATGAAACAAACTCCCTTAATAGAGTAAATAGGAGTGGAATCACACAATCAATACTAACTATTGAAGACAAAAAAAAATTCAAAGAATTTTGACTTTGGAGCTTCTTGGATGATCAATCAATACTTTAGGATTTGTCTTTTATCTTGTTAAATACTCTTGGAGACTTGTATTTAATGGCTTAAAGAAGATTGAACCGTTGGTTGTAGTTGGGGTGCATTAAATGTTGTTTCAGATCACACTGCTTTCAAAAATATTATCGTTAGGTGTTGACACTTTTTGGGTTTCAGGTGTCGACACTTCATGAACAAGTATCGACACTTTAAGCTTTCTTCCTTCAGTTGAACCTCACTGTCTCCAGTTGTCGACACTTCCTGTGTTAGGTGTCGACACTTGATCATTTATTTTCAAAGAGTCTGGTTACTGACCGCAGGTGTCGACACTTATCATCTATCTTCATGAAGTTTGGCCACTGATCGCAGGCTCCAACACTTCCTGTGCCAGGTGTCGACACTTATTATCTGTCTTCATGAAGTTTGGCTACTAACCGTAGGTGTTGACACTTTCTGTATAAGGTGTCGACACTTCTGTAGCAGGTGCCATCACTTCATTTTCCAGATTCAAGTCTTTGGCTACTAACTTTAGGTGTCAACACTTGTATAACAGGTGTTGACACCTCTCGCCCAAAACAATTTCTCTATTTTCTTGGCCATGTGAGCACTGATCACTTCACGATCTTTGAGATGTCTTCCTCATGGATGTGTATGATCTTCAACATGTTCAATTCATTGAGATGCATGATTTTCTCCTCTTGTTTAAGACTTTAAATGGATTTAATCAATGCAGCTTCCAAGTCTTAAGGTGTTGACACCTTATATATATGTGTCGATACTTTTTGGGCAGAAAGTGTTTGCAATTCTTTTTGATCAATTTAGCTCTAATTCATGATTACTATGATATGCATGCTAAGTAAACACATTAGCCACTAACACAATATTTTATTATCATCAAAATTGAGGCATTAATTCAACAATCGTCCCTTTTTTGATGATGACAAAACTTTTCAAATTATCAATGATGTAATTTAAGAACCAATGATATACGTAAGTGCAATATATTGATTTGATGCATATACCACGTATAGCTCCCCCTATCTTTTGCGATTGATGCACTTATCATTGTATTTAAGCTTAATATCATTTAAGTTTGATATTTCATCAGCATATGTATTCAAGTTTGATAATTATAATCATGCTCAAATTATCTCAAAAACTCATATATATTATCATTAGGATTCAACAACATACCATCATGTATGCTCAAATTTGCTAATAAGCTCAATATACATCTATAACATATGTATTAATACTATGTATGCTCATTGAATTCTATAATAACTATATCACATTGTTTGTTTATCATATGTAGGCTTAGTTCTCTGCTCAAACATTCATATCTCTCTCCCTTTTTGTCAATCTATCAAAAAGGGTTGGCCAAGCCACCAAATAATGGTACGAAACAAATTATAACCATGAATAATATACTCCCCCTTTCTTAAGGAGTGTAAGCTTCCCCTATCAAAATATATATCATATGGGCAATGGATTAATTTTCCACTTAAAAGAGGTACTCAACCGATCATCTAGTTATAAACACAAACATACATTACCATAAAAGGTATATACACACAATCACCCATATACTATTAACATATGAATGTTATCAATCATAGAGGCCATGAAAACCATAAAATAATCAACTCATAAAAACAAGAAACTATTATAACTAACACGAACATTTCATAAACCATGGGTCAGAATGTTCAAACCTTCAACACCTTATCCAAAATATTACAAAACAAACATTCAAATTGTTTTAGAAATTTGTCAGTGAGGAGATGGAGATGGTGTGGTAATGTGAGGTGAGGAAACATGAACAGAAGTGGATGGTGATGGCGATGGTGATGGTGAAAGAGTCAACTCAAGAGCGGTCTCTGCGGTATTTGAAAACTTCGACCTTACTTCCCTTCATCTTAATGCCTACTCGTGACCAGATTTGCGAGGTATAATAGGAGAAACATCGGATTCAGTCTCAAACGAGTTTTCTTTTCTACTTTTCTCTTCTTCTTGATCATTTTCTTCTCCTTCTTTGTTCTCGGCCTTTTTCTCTTCCTCAGTCTCGTCCTTGTCTTCCTTTTCTTGCTCAATCTCCTTTTCTTGTTCCTTTTCTTTTTCTCCTCCTTCTTCCTCATCCTTTTCTTCCTCTTCATCCTTTTCACTTTCTTCTTCTTTTCCCTTTCTCAACAAATTTATCTCCTTTTTCATCTCACGCATTTTCTTTTCAACATATAAAAGATGAATAGCCACGTTGTCCACTTTGACATGCAGTTTTTGCATCGAATCAGATATTTAAGCCATACAAATTCGCATTTCCATCTCAAATCCCTCAAATTTAAGTGCCAAAGATTTCTTTGTGCTTTCACTCTCTAAGGGCTCTTTTCCTTTCTAACTACTCCCTTTTTCTATTTTCTTTGATGATTTTGGGGTCCATTGATTATCTTTCAACTCATACCCCATTCATTTTAAGGTGTTCTCGTTATACTCATCACTAATTGCCTTCGGAGTTCGTTTGATTTTATCACCTAAATCCACCTTAAAGTACTTGAACACGTTTATCAAAAACATCTCATAGGGCAGACTAATCTTTTTCATCGTGACCTTGTACATTTGATTTAAGATAAATAATGGAAAGTCAATTTTTGATTCAGTCACATAGGCCCAAAGAAAGAATAGTTCTCTATCAGAGACGTGTTCATATTTTTTGATCTTTGGAATAAACATTGTGCATATAAAGTGATGAACCAATCTTAATTCGAGAGGCAATATATTGACCTTAGGCTGAATACTCGCATTAGCATCTCGTTTGTAGATGACTTTCAACTGTTGTTCCCTTTTTATTTATTTCTATATTTTTCATTACCAAACCCCAATCCTAAAATTTTGCATAACACAGATCAATCCAACTCAATTTTGACTCCTTTTACATAGCTATTTATCGTATCGCAATGATATCCTTTAGCGGCATTGGCATAAAAGTGAGCAACTAAATCGGAGTAAACATCGTCCTAAAGGGTAGTCATTGGTGTCCATCCTAGATCATCCATCTTTACACTATATTCGAAATGGTGAGCATCAAAGAAATCATAATCAATCCATCAACCATTCAATACTTTACGGAGGGTGAAATCAAGATTATACCTCTCTTGACCCGTATCCTCCGCAAAGTATAGCGTGTTGCGCTCAAAGGAAGGGGCTGAAGACGTTTCGCCCTTCTTCTTTTTCTTCCCTTTTCCATTGCTCAGATCTCCCTAGGCCTTCCTTTTCTGGCCTTTGGCCATCTCGGGTGTCGACACCACCAGAGCCAGTGACTACTTCTTTTCTTTTGAAGATTTTTGCATATTGGGGAGCCATTTCGTAGATCAGAGATGGTTAGGGAGTGAGAAATCGATCAATTGAAGGTTTATATGGAGTTGGATCGACAAATTTCTAGTGAATTGTGCGATGTGGGTGATGGTTTGATGGTCTGGGAAGGAGTTTTAGAGAGAGAGAGAGAGAGAGAGTGATATAAGGAGAGAGAGTGCTAGGTGAAATGACGAAATTAGGGTTTTGTTCTTCTTTATACTCCCTACTCAGGTGTCGACACTTTTTCTTAAGGTGTTGACACTTTGAGGCTCTAATGGTTTGGATAGTTTAGTCTAGGTTCACACAGTTCAACATAAGTATCAAAAGGTTCAACATATGTTCAAATGTGTCGACACTTGTTTCTACTATAAACCTTCTGTTTTGATGTGTCGACATTTTTTTAATGAGATGTCGACACTTTTACCTTCAAATTTTAGTATAATCTTTCTGTTGTTGGGTGTCGACACTTTCCTTAGGAGGTGTCGACACTTTTTCTCTAAAATTTTCAATGTGAACTCTCTATTGTATCGACACTTTATAGCTGAGGTGTCGACACTTCACTTATAAATTTTTGAATTAACCTTTCTGTTCGAATGTGTCGACACTTTGTCCAAAAGGTGTCGACACTTTTACTCTCAAATTTTATTGTGAACTTTCTATTGAAATGTGTCGACATTGGGTTCAAGAGGTGTCGACACTTGACTGCTGGGGTGTCGACAATTTTTGTTTACTATAGAACATTCTATTGCTAGGTGTCGACTCATGGAATATAGGTGTCGACACTTATAGCTGCAGAGTTTGTGCGTACCTAATGTGATATATATATAATTTTACACGAATTTTACTACACTTAAGCACACAATGATAACACTTATCAACTCATAGGATTACTCGTTCCTAGTTCCCTTCTAATCATAAAAAATCTATTTTTGCTTAAGGGTTTTGTAAAAATGTCCACAAGTTGTTTTTTCAGTATTTACAAATTCAAGTTCAATATCCCCTTTTTGCACATGTTCTCTTATAAAATGTTATATAATCTCAATGTGCTTTGTACGTGAGTGTTGAATAGAATTTTTAGTCAAATTAATTGCACTAGTGTTGGCACATTTTATAGGAATATAATCGAGTAAGATTACGTAGTCTTCTAATTGATGTGTCATCCATAACACTTGTGCACAGCAACTACTGGTAGCAACATACTCAGCCTCCGCCATGGACAATGCTACGGAAGTTTGCTTCTTGCAAAACCAATACACTATAATGTTGCCTGGGAGTTGGCAAGAGCCATTCATGCTTTTCCTATCAATTCTACTTCCCGCATAGTCGTCATCGGTGTAAGCAATAAGATCGAAGGATGTGCCCTTTGGATACCATAGACCTAAGTTTGGTGTGTATGTAATACTCGAACACTATTAATTTCCTTCAATTATGCCTTAATGT
>BRYF01000025.1:945000-950000 GCA_030159135.1 Actinidia polygama | reverse complement strand
TACTATACTTATATGGTTTCCTATATGTCTAAATGGATGGAGGCAATTCCAACAAGAAAGAATAACCACGTTGTTGTGGTTAAGTTTTTAAAAGAAAATATATTTTCTCGCTTTTGGATGCCCCGCGCCATCATTAGTGACCAGGGTACACATTTTTATAACCGACCCTTTAAGGCATTGGTTAACAAGTATAGAGTCACACACAAAGTATCCACAACCTATCATCCGCAAACCATTGGGCAAGCAGAATTGGCCAACTGGGAAATAAAGCAAATTATGGAAAAGACCGTTAATCCAAGCTGAAAGGATTGATCCTTAAGGCTAACGAATGCACTATGGGTATACTGTACAACCTATAAGACAATTTTAGGGATGTCGCCCTATCGCTTGGTATACGAGAAGGCATGTCATCTCCCGATCGAGATGGAACATCGCGCTTATTGGGCAGTAAAGACACTCAATATGAGTGTAAGCGCGACGGGTGTTCAAAGAAAGTTAGAATTAAATGAGTTAGAAGAGATACGTTGTGATGCGTATGGAAATTCTAGAATTTCCAAGGATAAAGTAAAAGCATTCCATGATAAAAATATCCTTCGTAAATCTTTCTCTCCCATGCAAAAAGTACTCCTTTACAACTCTCGATTACAATTGTTTCCAGGTAAATTATGGTCAAGATGGGTAGGACCATACGTTGTGTGCTCCGTCCTTCCGCGCGGAGCTGTTGAAGTTCAAAACTCCACAAATGGCCACACTTTCAAGGTGAACATGTAATACTCCGAATCCGTTAATTCCGTTATTTATGTAAATTATGATGTGTATGTTAATTTATGAGAGTAGTTAGAAGTTTAAGGGTCAAAATAATCAAATTATAAATAGAATTCTTCAAAACCTTAGACTTTGGTTTCTGTCCAAAATTCTTCTTAGCGCTCGAACGCTAATATTGGCGTTCGAATGCTAATAGGAGAGTTCGAACGCTTACGCCTGTAACCAATTTACATGTTCTCAAGACTATCAAACACTAATATGAGCGTTCGAACGCTAGCCAACAAAATTTCTTCTTGGCGTTAGAACGCTAACACCTGTAACTAGTTTCACATCTTCAGAGCGTTCGAACGCAGCGTTCTAATGCTAGGGTCAAAATCCTTTCTAGTGTTCGAACGCTAGTAAGGGCGTTCAAATGGTAATAGTAGAAAAATTAAAAAGAAAGAAAAAGGAACAAAAGGTTTATGGTGAAGGAAGGCACATGGGATCATTTCCCATGTGTATCTCAGATTATATACACTACACACACACATATTCACGCACTCAAAGAGAGAGAGGAAGAAGAGAGGAAGAAGAAGAGAAGGGAAGAAGAAGAGAGGGGAAGAAGAAGAGGAGAGAGAGTGAGAGAGAAAAAGAGCTTGGAGCGCTCGCCTCAAGCTAGGAAGCCATTGTTGAGCTTGGAACCTTGGTAAGCCAAACCCTAACTTGTGTATATGTGTATATATGTGATGTAAGTTAGTTTTAGAGACTACTTTGAGTCTCATTTGAATTAAATATCAAGTATTTGGACTTGATTTGGGTGAATTGGGAGTGGGTTTGTGAAACCTCAAAGTTATATCATGTTAGAGTATTGTTTGATTTCAATCCTAAATTTACCATGTTAGGGTGAGTTTTAAGAGTTCATTTTGAGTTATGTTCATCTTTATGAGCTAAATTTTAGACCCTTGAAGAGTGGGAGGTTTTAAGTGATGTTTGGAGAAATGTTGGGAAAGTCTAATGGCCATTTCTACTGCTACATATAGTCAGCGTTCGAACGCCAGACCCAGCGTTTGAACGGTACAACCTATGCCTTAGTGTTCGAATACTAACCTAGTTTTTAGGCAATTTTGACTTTTTACCTTAAGACACCTAATTGTTGCCCAAAGTATGTTAGGCCCTTGACCTACGTATTAGGAGACTTTAGGTTCATTTTCAAGAGGTCTTAACCTAGAACAAGAGTAATTTAGATTGAGTCGAGAGTTTTGTATTAGTTCGATTATTTCACTTTTGTATTATTGAACATAGTATTGGCGTGTCTTTACTGTATGCCTTTTTCTTGTAGGAACACATTTCTTAGTGCCTAATCATGAGAAGTGAGATGAGTAACATGATGCCATGAACAAAACTTACGTCTTTTCTAAATGCTTTTAATACAAACTATATTGCATGCGATGTTTTCCATTCTTTTGATGCATAAGAGACTATATATGTTGTGTTATAACTACCATGTCTTCAGAATGTATATTAATGCTAGTATATTATGAATCGAAAACCATGGATGAATGTTTTCACACAAGAAGTCAAGAATTTTCAACGCATAGCAAGTAAAGGATTTTTTATGTATAACGTCAACTTGGGGTCTTCTCGTGGCGAGACCTTAATCTAGTCCAATAGTCTTACGATAGAGGACGTGAAATAAACTATCTATGTTGGGAGACGTCCCTAGCCTAAAGAGCCCTCCTGACCTATATGGTTACTATGTTGCGTGACCGAAAGGTTACTATACCGAGTTGCTACGCCTTACTATACCTATATGGTTTCCTATATGTCTAAATGGATGGAGGTAATTCAAACAAGAAAGAATAACCACGTTGTTGTGGTTAAGTTTTTAAAAGAAAATATATTTTCTCGCTTTTGGATGCCCCGCGCCATCATTAGTGACCAGGGTACACATTTTTATAACCGACCCTTTAAGGCATTGGTTAACAAGTATAGAGTCACACACAAAGTATCCACAACCTATCATCCGCAAACCAATGGGCAAGCAGAATTGGCCAACTGGGAAATAAAGCAAATTATGGAAAAGACCGTTAATCCAAGCTGAAAGGATTGATCCTTAAGGCTAACGAATGCACTATGGGTATACTGTACAACCTATAAGACAATTTTAGGGATGTCGCCCTATCGCTTGGTATACGAGAAGGCATGTCATCTCCCGATCGAGATGGAACATCGCGCTTATTGGGCAGTAAAGACACTCAATATGAGTGTAAGCGCGACGGGTGTTCAAAGAAAGTTAGAATTAAATGAGTTAGAAGAGATACGTTGTGATGCGTATGGAAATTCTAGAATTTCTAAGGATAAAGTAAAAGCGTTCCATGATAAAAATATCCTTCGTAAATCTTTCTCTCCTAGGCAAAAAGTACTCCTTTACAACTCTCGATTACAATTGTTTCCAGGTAAATTATGGTCAAGATGGGTAGGACCATACGTTCTGTGCTCCGTCCTTCCGCGCGGAGCTGTTGAAGTTCAAAACTCCACAAATGGCCACACTTTCAAGGTGAACATGTAATACTCCGAATCCGTTAATTCCGTTATTTATGTAAATTATGATGTGTATGTTAATTTATGAGAGTAGTTAGAAGTTTAAGGGTCAAAATAATCAAATTATAAATAGAATTCTTCAAAACCTTAGACTTTGGTTTCTGTCCAAAATTCTTCTTAGCGCTCGAACGCTAATATTGGCGTTCGAACGCTAAAGCCAAATCCTTTCAGTGTTCGAATGCTAATAGGAGAGTTCGAACGCTTACGCCTGTAACCAATTTACATGCTCTCAAGACTATGAAACACTAATATGAGCGTTCGAACGCTAGCCAACAAAATTTCTTCTTGGCGTTAGAACGCTAACACCTGTAACTAGTTTCACATCTTCAGAGCGTTCGAACGCAGCGTTCGAATGCTAGGGTCAAAATCCTTTCTAGTGTTCGAACGCTAGTAAGGGCGTTCAAATGGTAATAGTAGAAAAATTAAAAAGAAAGAAAAAGGAACAAAAGGTTTATGGTGAGGGAAGGCACATGGGATCATTTCCCATGTGTATCTCAGATTATATACACTACACACACACATATTCACGCACTCAAAGAGAGAGAGGAAGAAGAGAGGAAGAAGAAGAGAAGGGAAGAAGAAGAGAGGGGAAGAAGAAGAGGAGAGAGAGTGAGAGAGAAAAAGAGCTTGGAGCGCTCGCCTCAAGCTAGGAAGCCATTGTTGAGCTTGGAACCTTGGTAAGCCAAACCCTAACTTGTGTATATGTGTATATATGTGATGTAAGTTAGTTTTAGAGACTACTTTGAGTCTCATTTGAATTAAATATCAAGTATTTGGACTTGATTTGGGTGAATTGGGAGTGGGTTTGTGAAACCTCAAAGTTATATCATGTTAGAGTATTGTTTGATTTCAATCCTAAATTTACCATGTTAGGGTGAGTTTTAAGAGTTCATTTTGAGTTATGTTCATCTTTATGAGCTAAATTTTAGACCCTTGAAGAGTGGGAGGTTTTAAGTGATGTTTGGAGAAATGTTGGGAAAGTCTAATGGCCATTTCTACTGCTACATATAGTCAGCGTTCGAACGCCAGACCCAGCGTTTGAACGGTACAACCTATGCCTTAGTGTTCGAATACCAACCTAGTTTTTAGGCAATTTTGACTTTTTACCTTAAGACACCTAATTGTTGCCCAAAGTATGTTAGGCCCTTGACCTACCTATTAGGAGACTTTAGGTTCATTTTCAAGAGGTCTTAACCTAGAACAAGAGTAACTTAGATTGAGTCGAGAGTTTTGTATTAGTTCGATTATTTCACTTTTGTATTATTGAACATAGTATTGGCGTGTCTTTACTGTATGCCTTTTTCTTGTAGGAACACATTTCTTAGCGCCTAATCATGAGAAGTGAGGTGAGTAACATGATGCCATGAACAAAACTTACGTCTTTTCTAAATTCTTTTAATACAAACTATATTGCATGCGATGTTTCCATTCTTTTGATGCATAAGAGACTATATATGTTGTGTTATAACTACCATGTCTTCAGAATGTATATTAATGCTAGTATATTATGAATCGAAAACCATGGATGAATGTTTTCACACAAGAAGTCAAGAATTTTCAACGCATAGCAAGTAAAGGATTTTTTTATGTATAACGTCAACTTGGGGTCTTCTCGTGGTGAGACCTTAATCTAGTCCAATAGTCTTACGATAGAG
>BRYF01000025.1:915000-917500 GCA_030159135.1 Actinidia polygama | reverse complement strand
GTCGAAAGACCGATCAAGATTGTTGATCGTCGTAACCAAGTTCTTAGGAACAAGGTCATACCTTTAGTACGAGTGTTATGGCAAAATCACACGTGGAAGGAATCGACTTGGGAACGAGAAGATGAAATCCGAGATCGATATCCGTTCCTCTTTGAATGAAAGTTGTCATGAGATGAGGTACGTTAATTCCACTTCACAATATCAGTATTTATTTTCTATCTTGTTTAACATTTCATTGATTCCAACTGCCCAAACATCTCGGGGAAGGCCGACTTGTTTTGGGATAGTATAAACTAGATTACCCTATTGTAGGCTGCTCCACTGAGAGGGCAGTAGAGGCAGTCGCAACAGGTTAAATCCTATCAAATATATTAGCTATAATAAATTAACATTCGATGAAGCGAAGGTTTTTATCAGAGTGAGCAGCAAAAGCATGATGGCGTTAGCCAAGTTTGAGGACAAACTTTTATAAAGGAGGGGAGAATGTAACACCCCGCATCCGTAAATCCCATTAATTACGTATATTATGACGTGTATAATAATTAAAGGGAGTAATATAAGTTTAAAAGTCTAAATGAACCCATTTAGGTTAGCCAATATTCAAAAGCCCTAAACTTATAAAATTTTGCCCAGGATCCTTCTTAGCGTTCGAACGCCAGGATGAGCATTCGAACGGTCGAGCATTTTGCCTAGGCGTTCGAACGCCCATTGACAGCATAATTGGAGCGTTCGAACGGTAAGGCCAAAAAGCCAATTTTCAAGTCTCGCATGTTTCGAACTGTAAGCAACAGCGTTCGAACCCTGCCAAGCCAAATCCTTCTTAGCGTTCGAACGTCAAAAAGGAGCGTTCGAACGCCCACAGTGAAAACGGGGAAATGAAAAAGGGACCACGAAGTTAAAATGGGGAAATTACATGGGATCAAATCCCACCCAACTTTCACAGCCACATATATACACACTTACTCTTCACTCCTTCACAACACACACACACACCCATTCACGGGTAGAGGGAGAGAGAGAAAAGAGAGTAAAGGAAGAGAAGAGAAGAGAAAGAAAGAAAGAAAGAAAGAAAAGGAAGAAGGAAGAGGATCAAGGTAAATAGAAACCATATTTGAAGCTCAAGGAAGCTTGGAAGGAAAGGTATAAGCTCAAAAATCCATATATATATATGTGTTGTATGTTAGGGTTTTGGGTTATTTTAATCTTAGATCCCTTTGGTTTTAATAGTTTCTTTCCTCCCATTTTGAGTTATTTTAGTTCCCTTGAGTTATATTTGGTACCTTAGAAAACTTGAAAAGGATTGGAGTTTATATGGAAAGCTTTTGGTGAAAATTTATAAGATCAGTCACTGTTCATGTCACTGAACGCAGGGAGCGTTCGAACGCCCAAGAACAGCGTTCGAACGGTCTAGCGTTCGAACGCCCAAGAACAGCGTTCGAACGATCTAGCGTTCGAACGCCCAAGAATAGCGTTCGAACGGTGTAGAAGAGAGTTCGAACGGCCAAGCGTTCGAACGCCATTGGTAGAACACTTTTGAGCGTTCGAACGCCCAGACCATTTTTAGGCAGAATTGGTCTTTTCCCTTAAGACTTAGTAAATTCAACCATAGCATGTTAAACCCTTTTAACTACCTTTTGAGAACTAAGGACACGTGTTCAAGATGGGTAAACCTAGAATGAAGGCAAGTAAGTCAAGTCGAGGAATTTTATCAATTTAATTGAAACGCTAGCCTTATTAAACATAGTAATGACGTATTGCCCCTTATATGTGTAGGAACACGCAGTCTAACACCTAGCCAAGGAGATCCAGGTGAGTAACAAGATGCTATGAACAAAATTATGTATTTTCAAAACGTTTTCAAAGTATATTATGTACGTACAAATGTTTTCCATGCTTTCAATGCATCAAATGTATTTGCAATGTAAATGCCATGTCTTGCAAAAGTATGACAATGTTAATGCTATGTATGAAAACCCATGGATGCTTGGTTTATACAAAAACAAGTATGTTCAAATTATATGCATGTGACACTCGGGGTCCCCACTGACGAGAATTAAACAAAGTCAGCCAGTCCTAAAGGGTAGATGGGAGGACGTGAAATAAAGCCATCTACAAAAAGAGATATCTCAGGCCAAAAGAGCCACTCGACCTATATGGTCATCATGTCATGCCGGGTTGTTACGTTTTTAAGATATGCTATGTATGTTTATGAAAGCATGTGATGCCATGTTTATGAAAGTTAAATGTTCAAGAAATGTATACGATGCTCACATTGCTTACACTATGCTATGCTATGTATGATATGAAAATAATCCATGGTATTTTACGTTCATGCATTCGTTGTTATTCACTAAGCTTTGGCTTATGTTTTAGAAAAACAAATTTCAGGTAGTCAATCCGAGGAGCCGAAAGAAGGTTGAACAAGTCAGACTTAGTTTTGTAAGCCTGAGAGACCTTATGTTGTATTGTGAGGGCAAGACCCTATGTTATGTATTTAGTC
>BRYF01000025.1:892500-895000 GCA_030159135.1 Actinidia polygama | reverse complement strand
GACATTTGTGGGAGACGTCCCTTGGCCTAAAGAGCCCCAGCTTGACCTATTCGGTCACTATTGTATTTGCCTAGTTGTAGCACGTATTAGTACTTATAGATTTAAAGTATGAAACATTGAAGCTACACGATGTTTATGATTACGGAAGTTCAAGCTATAAAATGTTTATGAGAGCTTCAAGTTTATGGAAGTTTCAAGTTTTAGAAAAAGTTATGCTATGCTTATATGATTTACGTTGAATGAAATATGTATATTATGCTAACGATCCATGGTACTTTTACGCTCATGCATTTATTGTTATTCACTAAGCAATTAGCTTATGTTTTCGAAAACAATTTTCAGGAAGCCAATCAAGGGAGCCTTAAGAAGAAGATATCAAGCAGGTCATAGTTTTGTGGTCCAAGAACCTTATTATGTATTGTAGACGGGCTTGACCCACATTTTGTATCGATGTTATGATACTATCGTCGTATCCTCAAGAAGGCCATGTATGTATATAAAACTTAAGCACCGCTCTATATACTTGTAGGTACGTTACATTTCTTTATTTTTAGTTATTAAGACATTTCCGCGAAAAATTATTATCATTTTAAATGAGTATGCACAGGTGTTCAACCAGATGAAGGCAAGGAGGCCTTGGTGGGCCAGCCACTGGCCATCACGTGCCCATGATCTGCATTGGCCGGGTTGCGGGGCATGACAGAGTGGTATCAGAGCAATAGGTTGACACCGTACACAGAACAATAGGTTAACACCGTACATAGAACAATAGGTTAATATCGTACACAGAGCATTAGGTTAATACCGTACGCAGAGCAATAAGTTGACACCGTACACAGAACAATAGGTTAACACCATACACAGAGCATTAGGTTAATACCGTACGCTGAGCAATAGGTTGACACCTTAAGATTAATATATGTCTATCAGAGCTATAGGATGAGGCTATAAAATTAAGTCATGTCAAGCAGAGCCTTAGATTTGACACCATAAGAACGAGTCATGTTTATATAGAAGTCTAAGCTTGACTAGAGTATATGTTATGTTCTGTATGAAATATGAATTGCTAAGACATGATATAGATATTGCTATGATGAACGTCTAAACGCCTGCTATGTTTGTAGAGAGTTATGCCACCAAGAAGAGGAGGCCATCGAGGGGTAGTAGAACCCGAAGGCCGAATTGATTGTCTCGAGAGGATCCTAGAGGGACTCATCCAAGTAGTCCAGGATGCTCACAATAATAACCACGATAATGCACCACAACAACCGGCGATGCCAGTGCCAGGAGCAGAGATGGTACACCGTACTACGATTAAACAATTTCAATAGTTGAAACCTTCAACTTTTCATGGAACCCCCGATCCCATGACCGCAGAGTCTTGGCTCTTTGGAATCGAGAGGGTGTTCAAAGTCTTACCATACACCGACGAACAGAAAATGATATTTGTCGCCTTTACTTTTGAAGGAGCTGCATTAGTCTGGTGGCAATTGAAGAAGCCGTTGGAGCCATTATGGTTGTGGCCTAGAATTTTAGAAGTACTCAACGAAGAATATTTTTCTGAGACTATCCGGGATCAAAAACAAACCATGGAGTTTCTTAATTTGACCCAAGGAGATATGACCGTGGTAGAATATAATGCCAAATTTATGGAGTTGTGTCATTATGCCCCACACATAGTATCGACGGAGTCCCGCAAGGCAAGAAAGTTTGAAGCAGGGTTGCGAAGGAATATCCGCAACAAGGTAGACATACTACGACTGCCAACCCATCAATAAGTCCTTCAACGAGCAATAATTGCCGAGAGAGCATTTGATGAGATGTCCCAATACCTGGAACATAGTAAAAAGAGGTTATAAGAAGATCTAAGCGGAGAACAAAGTTCAAAGAGGTAGAGTTTCGGATCTTCCAGTGGGAATTCATTAACTCCACGTGGAAGTACTGGGCACCAAGGAAGTAACATGTCCCACGAAGCACCAACTTGCCGAAATTGTCAGAAGAAGCATCGAGGAGAATGTCGTAGGGGAAATACGGCTTGTTATTGGTGTGGCCAGGAGGGACACCTATTCAAAGATTGTTCGAAGAGGAATAGAGCACAAGGAGCTGGAACCTCAGAGTCAATCTCACTACAGCAACCTCTAGTCACATGGAGGGGTAATCAACCGCGGCAAGGCCGAGCCTTTGCCTTTATACCAGAAAACACTCCCGCCACCACTTTAGGAATACCAGGTATATCGCCTAATTGTAATAAGCTTGTATATACGTCTTTGTCGACACGCACACATTTTCCCCATCGTTTTTCGAAGATGTCCCTATTATTGGAGAAATGATTCATTCGTCCTAGAATTTTCACCTTGAGGTACGAGCATACAAGTATTGATACACTGAATATCAATATGGTTCCTTCGGGGACATCCGATAAAATTGGAACAATATAGAGAAGATTATCATGGCCCCTGCGCAAGGATGACACGCCAATATACGATAAGCACTAGAACGC
>BRYF01000025.1:875000-880000 GCA_030159135.1 Actinidia polygama | reverse complement strand
TAATTTTGTAAACGCTTTCAAGTTTTATTAATTTAATGCAAGTTTTTACCGTAATATATTCGATATTTATTTACGTGTTTTTCTTAGCCATACTTGGCTAATTTTTTCAACTCGAGATCGATTGTGAAGGTTGATTGAGAATCAATGATGAACAATGGAGGTAAATTTTGTATCACCGATTTATTTTCTTGTTTTTTATTATTTTTCATTTTCGTTTTAGATACTTTTGAAAACTAAGACGTCCGATTATGTTCGGTAACACATATGCGTGAGTTGTGTTGGTCCAATAGGCAACCCAATAGGGGGGTGAATTGTTTTTTTAAAACTTAATTAGTAATTTAGAATTAATTAAAAATTAATGTAATCACAATATTAATAAATCTATGAGTGTGCTCAATATGATAAATGCAATGGTAAAGTAATAATGAAAATAGAAGAGTGCACACCAAGATTTACCGAGGTTCAATCACAACTCGTGATCTACGTCCTCCCAAGACCTCCGCAAGATCTTCTTCCGTTATTTGTAATCCGCAACTACAATATGGAGGCTGATTTTTAAGTGCTCAACTCACTTTTACACTAAGTGGTTTTGTCCAAGCTCCACTCAAACTTCCTAGTGTTCTTCTTAGAAGACAAAATACTTAAAATCTTAAGTGTTTGACTTTTTACAAGAGAAACACTCAAAAACTCTTACCAAATATTTTTTCCCAAGCTACACTCAAAACTTTCAAGGGTCGATACATGAAGGTATTACATGATAGAAACAAACTTTTTAAATAGAGTAGATATGAGTGGAATTGCACAATCAACGAAAACTATTGAAGACAAAGAATATTCAAGTTTTGAGCTTTGTGAATGATCAATCAATGCTTTAGGATGTGTCTTCAATGGTGTTAAGTTCCCTTGGAGACTTGTATTTAATGGCTTGATGAATAGTGAACCGTTGGTGTTAGTTGTGGATCATTTAATGTTGTTTCAACCAACTCTGCGTTTAAAAATATTACCGTTAGATGTCGACACATTCTATTGGTGTCGACACTTCCAAGGTGTCGACACTTCATCTTTCAATTGTCAACACTTCAAGTCTTCCTTTTCCAGATAAAACTGTCTCTAAGTGCTGATACTGGTGTTGACACTTCTTATTCCAAGATTCTGAGTTTGGCTACTGACATTTGGTATTGATATTGGTGTCGACACTTTATCTTTTGGAATTCTGGATTTAGCTACTGATATTTGGTGATGATGTTGGTGTTGTTGTGAGACCCTAAACCCTAAATCTCATAATTAGCATAAATTCGTGCACTTAGATAAGGTGATTAGACTAATTGAGCTTCTTAATTAGCTTAGTCTAATGAGTGGGAGATGTGGTGGGATTTTTATATTTTTGAACATGATTAGTGGGTGATTAATTATGTTAAATCATGATTCATTAGCCTAATTAATTATCATGTTTAGCTTAGTTTAATCATGATTAATTAGTCTAAGTGATATTAATTATGTTAAGTAAGGGATTATTGAGGTGTTTGTGTGAAGAGTGTGTGAAAGTGTGTTAGGCTTGTGTGAAGAGTGTGTGAGATTGTGTTAGGCATGTGTGAGAGTGTGTGTAAGTGTGTGGAAAGTGTCTGTGAGTGTGGAGTGGGTGTGAGAGTATGTGTTTGTGTGAACCATGTGAAAGCCATGTGGGGGTGGCTGTCAAAACAAAAGAGAGAAGAGAGGAGCTTGTTTTCATTATGAGGGAAAGAAAGGAGAGAAAAGAAAGAAGAAGAAGAATAGAAAACGGAGAGAATTGAAGGGGGAAGCTAGGAATTCATCATATTAGGTAAATCTCATGTTGTTTTATGTTTATTGAGTTGAATTTTAGCATGTGTGTGTGTTATGGCCATGAAAATGGAGAGAGCAGGAAGAAGGGGAAAGAAGGTGGATAGAAGTTAGGGTTTCTACCATGGGAGACCCAATTCTTGCATATTTTGTATGTTTGAGAATGCTTGAATCTTGTTTATAGTGTTTCCTTACCATTTTGTATCATTAGATGACTTATGGGAGTGTGTTGAAGTGATTTGGAGTTGGAAAGTTCGGAAAAGGAGAAGCATAGAATATAATGATTCGGTTTTTCGTCAAAATAATTAGTTAGTATTTTGGGCATAACTTTCTCATATTATAACCTTTTGACTTGATTCTAGTTTTATATGATAGCTATTTAAAATACCTACAACTTTCATTTTAAGTGTTTTTCCTAATTTTTAATTTATTTATCTCAAAATAGTCTTGGAAGTCAAGTCATAAAATTTGTCTCGTCTTCAACCGGTTCCACTTTTCTTCAACCGGTTGAACCTATCCAGAAAGCCTACTGACATTCCTCAACCGGTTCAAATTTTTCCCAACTGGTTTGGCTTTTTTGAAAACCTACTATTACGTCCTAAATCAGTCCAGTTTGACCAGGATTGGTCCAGATTGTTCCCAATTGATTTAAACTCAAATATTCTTACAACTTTGACACTCAATAGGTTTGTTTTGTAACACCCCAAATCTATAAATTCCCTTAACCCCATGAGTTACGCCGTGAATGATAATCAAAGTGGATTATAGGAAGTTAGTGGTCAAAGAAACTAAATGTGAGTTAGAATTTATTTAAAGCCTTAAACTTGTAATTTATGCCCAATTTTTTTCTAGGCGTTCGAACGCCCATATGGGAGTTCGAACGCTAAGGCCAAAAATCAAATTTTAAATTCTCGCACATTTTGAACTGTAAGCAGGACATTCGAACCCTGCCAAGCCAAAATCCTTCTTAGCGTTCGACCGCTTAAAGGGACGTTCGAACGCCATTAGTGAAAATAGAAAATAAAGAGAGGAATACGAAATTAGAATGGGGGAGCCACATGGGATTTCATCCCATGTGTCTGCTAATATATATACACATGCTTCACACAACACACACACATACAAAAGAAAAGGAAATGAGAAGAGAAAAGAGAAGAGAAAAGAAAGAGAAGAGAGAGAGAGAGAGAGAGACATTGGAGCTCAAATCAAAAGCTAAAAGAGGCCATAGAAGCTATTTTTGAAGCTCAAGAAAGCTTTTGGAAGAGGTATAAACTCAAACCCCTTAATTATATGTATATATGTATAGTTTAGGATTTTACCTTAACTTTAATCTTAGATCTAGTATGTTAGGGTCACTTTTGAAAGTTAAATTTGAGATATTGTAACCTCCTTGAGTCCTTCTTCACACCCTAGAACTCTTGGAGCGAACTAAGTTGTATTGGAAAAGATTTTGAGGAATTATTAGAGACCAGTTACTGTTCCTACGATTTCACACATTGAGCGTTCAGACGCCCAAGAACAGCGTTCGAACGTTCTGAAGATTTTGCCTAGGCGTTTGAACGCCACTTGTACAACACTTTTGAGCGTTCAAACGGTCAACCACTTTTAGCCTTAGCTTTCGAACGCCAATATGGGAGTTCAAATGCCAAGACCAATTTTTGACAAGTCGTGACCTAGAATGAATACCTTAGAGTCGAGTCAAAAAATTATATTAGTTTGATTCATTTTCATGGGACATAATATTGACATTCTGTGCCTTGTATCCTTATATGTAAGAACGCCTAGAACCTAACCAAGGAATCCCAAGTGAGTAACACAATGACATGGACAAAACCTATGTATTTTCAAAATGATTTTCAACGCATATTATGTATATACAAATGTTTTCAATGTTTCAATGCATAAAATGAGTATGTTAAGATATAAATGCCATATCTTCTAAAGCATTGAAAGGTTGTTATATTATGTATTGAAATCCATGGATATATGATTGATTGAAAAGCAAAGTATGTTCAGAATATGTATGTATAGTGACACTCGGAGTCCTATCTGACGAGACCTAAAGTCAGATAGTCCTAAGGTAGATGTGGGATGTGAAATAAAATCATCTGCAAATCGAGATATCTCAGGTCTAAAGAGCTACCCCACCTATATGGTCACTCAGTTCAGTCGAGTTATTACAGTTTTCAGCTATGTTATGCCTATGTGCATCTTTCAAATATGTCATGTATGACTATAGAAGTATGTATGAAATGTCTATGTGAGCATCACGTTTATGAAAGTTATATTTTAAGAAAAAGTTATATTCATGCTCACATGTTTTATGTATATGATATATGTATGATATAAAATCATCTATGGTATTTTATGTTCATGCATTGATGTTATTCACTAAGTTTTAGCTTACGTTTTCAAAAATAAATTTCAGGTAGCCGATTCGAAGAGCCATAGAAGAATGCGTCATGTGAATTTAATTTTGTGGCCTATGAGCCTTATGTTATGTAGAAATGTACGGCCACGACATGTATAATTTAATTTGGCCATAAGATGTATGTAAATATTTGAACTTAGGCACAACTCTGTCTACGGTATGGACGTAACACTTTAATACTTTTAGTTATGATTACATTTCTGCAAAAGAAAATTTTATATCATTTTAATGAGTATGCAAAAGAAGACAGGTAAGTTGGCCTTGGCGGGCAAGCCATCGGCCATCACGTGCCCACGATCTGCATATGCCGGGTTGCTGGGTGTGACAGAGTGGTATCAGAGCATTAGGTTTATTTAGTACACAGAGTTATAGGTTTACACCATACGATGATAGAGTCACGTCTAGATAGAAGTCTAAGACTGACTAGAATATGCGTTATGTGCTATATATTGTATGTTATGTTGTACTAGGACGCCGTATAACTATTGTTATGATACACTTCTAAACGTTTAATATGTTTGTAGAAGATATGCCACCCAGAAGAGGTCGAGACCGTAGAGGGGCAGCGGAGCCCGAAGGCCGAATCGACCGTATAGAGGGAATCCTTGAAGGACTAGTTCAAGTAGTCCATGAGGTTCACAACAATAACCATGACAATGTGCGTGAGCAACCGGCAATGCCAGTACCAGGAGCAGATATGATGCCCCGTACCATAATTAAGCAGTTTCAACAACTGAAATCCCCATCTTTT
>BRYF01000025.1:867500-870000 GCA_030159135.1 Actinidia polygama | reverse complement strand
AAGAGAAAAGAAAGAGAAGAGAGAGAGAAAGAGAGAGAGAGAGACATTAGAGCTCAAATCAAAAGCTAAGAGAGGCCATAGAAGCTATTTTTGAAGCTCAAGAAAGCTTTTGGAAGAGGTATACCTCAAACCCCTTAATTATTTGTATATATGTATAGTTTAGGGTTTTACCTTAACTTTAATCTTAGATCTAATATGTTAGGGTCACTTTTGAAAGATAAATTTGAGATATTATAACCTCCTTGAGTCCTTCTTCAGACCCTATGACTCTTGGAGCAATTTGAGTTGTATTGGAAAAGATATGGAGGAATTATTAGAGACCAGTTACTGTTCCTAAGATTTCACACAGTGAGCGTTCGAACGCCCAAGAACAACATTCGAACGATCTAAAGATTTTGTCTAGGCGTTCGAACGCCACTTGTAGAACACTTTTGAGCGTTCGAACGGTCAACAACTTTTAGCCTTAGCGTTCGAACGCCAATATGGGAGTTCGAACGCCAAGACCAATTTTTGACAAGTCGTGACCTAGAATGAATACCTTAGGGTCGAGTCAAAAAATTATATTAGTTTAATTCATTTTCATAGGACATACTCCCACTAACTTAAGGAGTGTTAGCCTCCCTTATCAGTTTACCATCGATAAAAGCAGTTATCTTATAGACTATGAAGCTTATAAAACATAAACACAATCCATAAGGGCATATACTATTAAAGCATGAAAATCATATGCCATTGAAACTTAAAAAATTGTCCAAACCAATATCCAAGACATCAAACACATTATCCAAAACAACCAAATATTATCCAAACATTACAAACCAAAACCCATTGTTCTAAAAATTAACTAAAAGGTGGAAGGGGTGGCGTAGTGCGAGGTGGAGTGGATTGAGGTGAGGATTTATGCACGCGAGTGATAGGTGATGGAGTAGGAGATGGGGTCAGTTCGAGAGTTGTCTCCGCGGTATTTGAAAACTTTGACCTTATTTCTCGACTGCGTGTGACATACTCTCAGCCCGAGGTGCGAGGTATGATAGGAGTGGCATTAGATTCGGTTTCTGATGAGTCTTCATTTGCTCCAAGTTCAGCACTGTCACTTCCATCTTCCTTCTCATCTTCCTCTTTCTCTTGCTTTTCTCCCTTTTCTCCTCCTTCTTCTCTTTCTTCTTCTTCCTCATGTTCTTCCTCTTCATCCTCTTCTTCACTTTCATCCTCTTTCATAGGAATTTTCTCTTTTTGCACTTCCTTGGTTAAACTCCCAATTTCTTTTCAACAACCACGAGTCGAAAGGTCATATTGTCAACTTTGGTGTGTAACAGTCTCATTGAATCAAACATGAGTCATAAAAGCACGCATTTTTACTTCGAAACCCTCACTTTCCATAGGTTCTTTTTCCTTTCAACTGCTTCCTTCTTCCACTTTCTTTGAGGACTTTTGGATCCATATATTGTTAATTAGCTCATACCCCATTCGTTTTAGAGTTTTCTCATTATATTCATCATTCACAGCCTTAGGAACTCGCATTGTCTCATCATCCAAATTCACTTGGAAGAGTTTGAATATTTTCATCAATAACACACCGTAAGGCAAACTGATCTTCTTAATTGTGATTTTATGCATTTGGTCTAGTATAAACAATGCCAAATCAATTTTTGAATTTGTCACGTAAGCCCATAGGAAGAACAATTCCTTGTCTGAAGTGATGAACCAATTGTAATTCGAGATGTAACGTATTAGCCTTAGGTTGAGCGGATAAGTTTACACTTTCTCCATAGACAACTTTCAATTGATTTTTCCTTTTGATGAGTTGTCTATCTATTTCCTTCCCAGACTTTATTCCTAAAATATTTTGAATAACTGATCGATCTAATGATATTTTTACACCCTTGACATAGCTTTTAATGGTGTCACTATGAAGCCCCCTTATAGCATTTGCATAAAAATATGCAACTAAGTCAGGATACACATCGTCTCTATTCAGGGTCATGAGTAACCATCCTAAATCATCTATTTTTGAACTAAACTCAAAATTATGTGCATCAAAGAAATCATAGTCTATCCAACGATCATTAATCACTTTTTGAAGGAGAAATCTAGATTGTACCTTGTTTGATCTCTTCGAGAAAATAGAATGGGTCATGTTCAATGTCGAGAGTTGATGACGATTCTCCTTTCTTCTTCTTTCTTCTTCCCTTGCCCGAATCATCCTGGACTTTCCTTTTATGGCCTTTGGCCATCTCTGGTGTCGACACCACTAGAGCTAGACTCTGTTTCTTCGTCCTAGGGGCTCTTTTAGATTTTGGAGCCATTTCTAGAGATTTCGAGTAGGAATATTGATCGATTTATGGTTATATGAAGCCTTAATCAACGAAAACTGGGGAGGTTGAATCGTCAGTTTGGAGGGACTTTTAGAGAGAGAAATAGTGAGGGAGGAAGTTGGATGGTCACGTGAAATGACACTTTAAAGCTCAGTTCCTATTTGTAGTCCCGACAAAGGTGTTGT
>BRYF01000025.1:835000-837500 GCA_030159135.1 Actinidia polygama | reverse complement strand
CGGTCGAGCATTTTGCCTAGGAGTTCGAATGCCCATTGACAGCACATTTGGAGCGTTCGCATGGTAAGACCAAAAACTCAAATTTCAAGACTCGCATATTTCGAACTGTAAGCAAGAGGGTTCGAACGCTAGAGTCCAGAATCCTTCTTAGCGTTCGAACGCCAAAAAGGAGCGTTCGAACACCCACAGTAAAAACTAAAAAATGAAAAAGGGAACACGAAATTAAAATAGGGAAACTATATGGGATCAATTCCCGACCCAGCTTTCACAGCCACACACTACCACACATATCCACACTTCCCTTCCTATTCATACACACATGGTCAGAGAGAGAGAGAGATATCACGTAGAGAGAGAGGGAGAGAAAAGGGAAGAGAAGGAAGAAGGAAGAAGGAAGAAAAGAAGAGAGAGCTTGGTAAAACTCAAAAGACTCCATAGTGAAGCTCAAGGAAAAATTAGAAAGAAGGTATAACCTCAAAACCTCTTAATTATGTGTATGTGTATAGTTTAGGGTTTTAATTTAGTTTTAAACTTAGATCCCTCATGATTTAGTGGCTACTTCGGCTTGAAATTAAGATATGATCGTGTCCTTGAGCTATATATCACAGCCGCAGAGTTTTAGAATGATCTAAATTGGTTTGATTAAGTTTTACTAAAATTTTCAAAGACCAGTCACTATTCCTGTTGCTGAACGCAGGTAACGTTCGAACGCCCAAGAATAGCGTTTGAACGGTACAGCGTTCGAACGCCACTTCCAGCACAATGTTGAGCGTTTGAACGGAAGTCAGATTTTTAGCCTTAGCGTTAGAACGCCCAAACCAACGTTCGAATGCCAAGACCATTTTTAGGCAAATTTGACCTTTTTCCTTAAGACTTAGTAAATTCAACCATAGTATGTTAAGCCCTTGTAACTACCTTTTGAGAACTTAGGGTACATGTTTAAGATGGTTAGACCTAGAACAAAGGCCATTAAGTCAAGTTGAGGAATTTTATCAATTTTATTTGTAACACTAGCCTTATTGAACATAGTAATGACGTATTGTCTCTTATATGTATAGGAACGCAAAGTCTAGAACCTAACCAAGGAATCCAGGTGAGTAACACGATGCCATGGACAAAACCTATGTACTTTCAAAACGTTTACGAACCATACTATGTATATAAATTGTTTTCCATGTTTCAATGCATTAAAAATATGTGATGATACGAATGCCATGTCTTTCAAACGTATGATATGTTCTTATGATATGAATGAAAACCCATGGATGGTTGATTTACATAAAAAATGGATATGTTCAAATTATATGCATGTGACACTCGGGGTCCCCTCTAACGGGATTTAAACCAGTCAGATAGTCCTAAAAGGTAAATGGGAGGACGTAAAATAAAGCCATCTACAAATGAGATATCTCAAGCCTAAAGAGCCACCCGACCTATATGGTCATCATGTCATGCCGGGTTATTACGTTTTATGATATGCTATGTATGTTTATGAAAGCATGTGATGCCATGTTTATGAAAGATTATGAAAGTTAAATGTTCAAGAAAAGTTATGTATGCTCACATTGCTTACGCTATGCTATGTTATGTATGATATAAAATTGATCCATGGTATTTTACGTTCATGCATCTGTT
Source organism: Actinidia polygama (assembly GCA_030159135.1). Taxonomy (NCBI): domain Eukaryota; kingdom Viridiplantae; phylum Streptophyta; class Magnoliopsida; order Ericales; family Actinidiaceae; genus Actinidia; species Actinidia polygama. The sequence goes on along the minus strand of BRYF01000025.1, from coordinate 835,865 downwards.
GTTATTCACTGAGTTTTAACTTACGTTTTCAAAAATAAATTTCAGGTAGCCAGTCAGAAGAGCCATAGAAGAAGGCGTCATGTAGATTTAGTTTTGTGGCCTATGAGCCTTATGTTAGTAAAAATGTACGGCCATAATATGTATAAATTAATTTGGTCATGAAATGTATGTAAATAGTTGAACTTAGGTACAGCACTGTACACTGTACGGTGACACACACATTTTGTTATTTTTAGATACTATGACGTTTCTGCAAAAAATTATTAGCATTATAAATGCACATGCACAAGTGATCAACCAGAAGAAATGGTAAGTTGGCCTTGGCGGGCCAGCCGCCGGCCATCACGAACCTTCAATACACATAGGCCGAGTTGCGGGGCGTGACAGAGTGGTATCAGAGCCCAAGGTTGACACCTTAGAGTTAAGTTACGTTTATCAGAGCATTAGGTTACACAGTACACAGAGCTATAGGTTTACACCCTACGATAGAGTCACTTCTAGATAGAAGTCTTGGATTGACGAGAATATGCTATGCTATACATATGCTAGAAGTCTTCCAGAGCATTAGCCCGTGTTGCATGTTATATGCTATGCTATACCACGCTAAGATGCAATATAGAAATTGTTAAGAGACATGTCTAAATGGTTGATATGATTGTAGAAGCTATGCCGCTTAGAAGAGACCAAGGCCACGAAGGGGCAGTAGACCTCAAAGATCGAATAGACCGTATAGAGAGGATTTTAGAAGGACTCGTCCAAGTGGTCCACGATGTCTACAATAACAATAACCATGATGATGGGCCACAACAACCTGCAATGCAATGCCAGGAGCCGGGGCGATGCCAAGTACCACGATTAAGCAGTT
>BRYF01000025.1:780000-782500 GCA_030159135.1 Actinidia polygama | reverse complement strand
GCCCTAAGAATAAGATAGCAAGTATACATAGTTTTGTGGCCAAGAGGCCCTTTGTACTTATGACGATGGATTAGAATTTATGCCATGTAATTATTGGCCATATGATGTATGTAAAACTGAATGTTGGCCTTATGGATGTATGTAAAGGTTGAATATTTAGACACAGCTCTGTGTACAGTATGGACGTGACACCTTATTATTTTTAGTATGATTACGTTTTCGTAAAAGAAAAATTTATGTTATTTTGAATAAACATGCACAAGAAGACAAGTTAGTTGGCCTGGGCGGCTAGCCACCGGCCATCACGTGCCCACGATCTGCATAGGCCGGGTTGCGGGGCGTGACAGGAGTGGTATTAGAGCCTTAGGTTTATGTAGTACACAGAGCTATAGGTTTACACCATGCAACGATAGAGTCACGTCTAGATAGAAGTTTAAGACTGACTAGAATATGCGTTATTTGATACATGTTATATGATGTGCTATTCTAAGACGTAATGTAACTATTGTTATACATATATGTTTAAATGCTAAATGTGCTTGTAGAAGCTAGGCCGCCTAGAAGAGGTCGAGGCCGTAGAGTGGTAGCGGAACCCGAAGGCCAAATCGACCTTATAGAGAGAATCCTTGAAGGACTAGTTCAAGTAGTCCACGAGGTTCACAACAATAACCATGAAAATGCGCCTGAACAACCGGCAATGCCAGTGCCAGGAGCAGATATGATGCCCTGTACCATAATTAAGCAGTTTCAACAGCTGAAGTCTCTAACTTTTTACGGAAACCCAGATCCCATGGCTGCGGAGTCTTGGCTATTGGGTATCGAGAGATTGTTTGAAGTTCTACCATGCACAGAGGAGCAGAATGTGGTATTTGCCACGTTCTCGTTTGAAGGAGCCGCATTAATTTGGTGGCAGTTGAAGAAGCCGTTGGAGCCAGTATGGCTATGGCCGAGGTTTTTAGAAGTATTCAATGAGGAGTACTTTCCAGAGATAGTTCGAGACTAGAAAGTTCAAGAATTCCTAAATTTGAAGCAGGGGAACACGACAGTAGTTGAATATAATGTTAAGTTTATGGAGGTGTCGCGTTATGCCCCTCATATAGTGTCGACGGAATCTCGCAAGGCGAGAAGGTTTGAAGTAGGATTACAATGGAATATCCAAAACAAGATAGATATATTACGGTTGCCCACTCATCAGGAGGTTCTTCATGTAACCCTAATTGCTGAAGAATCTTTGAATGAGATGTCTTAATTCTAGAAAAATAGAAAGAAAAGGTCAGGAGGAAGTACAAGTAGAGCACCAAGTTCGAAACGACAGAGTTTGGGATCTTCAAGTTAGAATTCATCGACCCCGCTGAGAATTACCGGGAATCCAAAAATAAATAAATCAAATGAACCACCGACATGCCCGACTTGTCAGAAGAAGCATCGGGGTGAGTGTCGCATGGGAAGTAGAGCTTGTTATGGGTGTGGCCAAGAATGGTACCAAATAAAAGATTGTCCAATGAGAAATAGAATTCAAGGAGCTGGAACATCGGCGTCAACCTCAGTACAACAACCTCAATCAGGAAGAAGAAACAATCAACCACGATAGGGTCGAGCATTTGCGCTTGTACCAGGGAATACTCCAGCTACTACCTCAGTTGTGTCAGGTATGCTTCCCATTTGTGGTCAACCTGCACACGTCCTTATAGATTCTGGTTTCACCCATTCCTTATAGTGTCGTTGCCCTCAGGGGATACTATGTCATGTGATAGAGTGTATAAATCTTGCGAAATTCGTGTCAATAATGTACCCATGTTTGTAGACGTTATACCTTTGGAGATGCATGGTTTTGACATCATCCTAGGGATGGATTGGTTGTCTTCCTACCATACACTCATTGATTGCGAACTTAAGCGAGCAGTGTTTCGCTCGTTTGCTCATTCAGGATTAATCTTTGAAGGAGTTGGCATTGTGCCTCCTCCCTACCTCATTTCTTCTATGAAAGCACGTCGTTTGATTCAAAAAAGAAGTCAAGCATTCTTATGCAGTATTGTCGACACGCATGTCTCCTCACCATCTTTAGAAGATATTCACGTTGTTCGGGAATTCCCCAATGTCTTTCCAGATGAGTTACCTAGTTCCTTGGTGGACCGAGAGGTTGAGTTCTATATATATCTAAATCCGGGTACTAGACCCATTTCTAAAGCCCCTTACCGTATTTCTCCATTAGAATTGAAAGAGTTGAAAGTTCAATTACAAGGTCTGCTAGAGAAAGGATTTATTCATCCGAGCGTTTCACCTTGGGGTGCTCCAGTGTTATTTGTATGGAAGAAGGATGGAACTATGCGATTGTGCATTGACTACATAGAATTGAACTAGGTTACCATTAAGAACAAATATCCATTGCCAAGAGTGAATGATTTGTTTGATCAGCTTTAGGGTGCTCAAGTGTTTTCTAAGATTGATCTAAGATCAGGTTATCATCAATTGAAAGTTAGAACGATCGACATAGAAAAGA
>BRYF01000025.1:770000-772500 GCA_030159135.1 Actinidia polygama | reverse complement strand
CTACCTAAGCCACCCATTTCCGTATTACTCATGTTTCAATAAATGCCCTGCACACCATTCCAAACAATGGATAAAAACATGTCACAATCAATGCACAAATGCAAGGTAAGGTGAGGTGCCTATGTATTGTGTGTGTTTCCCAAAAATACTAAGAACCTACAAATGTAACACCCCGCATCCGTAAATCCCATTAATTACATATATTATGACGTGTAAAATAATTAAAGGGAGTAATATAAGTCTAAGGGTCTAAATGAACCAATTTAGGTTAGCCAATATTCAAAAGCCCTAAACTTATAAATTCTGCCCAGGATCCATCTTAGCGTTCGAACGCCAGGGTTAGCGTTCGAACGGTCGAGTATTTTGCCTAGGCGTTCGAACGCCCATTGACAGCACATTTGGAGCGTTCGAACGGTAAGGCCAAAAACCCAAATTTTAAGTCTCGCATGTTTCGAACTGTAAGTAACAACGTTCGAACCCTGCCAAGCCAAATCCTTCTAAGCGTTCGAACGCCAAAAAGGAGCATTCGAACGCCCACAGTGTAAACGGGGAAATGAAAAAGGGAACACGAAGTTAAAATGGGGAAATTACATGGGATCAAATTCCACCCAACTTTCACAGCCACACATATACACATATTCATTCCCTCACTCTCACGAGACACACACACACTCACGGGTAGAGAGAGAGAGAGAAGGAAAAGAGAAGGAAGAAGAAAGGAAAAAGAAAGAAGGAAGGAGGATGAGAACACCATAAAAACCATTTTTGAAGCTCAAGGAAGCTTGGAAGGAGAGGTATAAACTCAAAAACCCATGTATATATATGTGTGTTGTATGTTAGGATTTTGGGTTGTCTTAATCTTAGATCCCTTTGGTTTTAATAGTTTCTTTCCTCCCATTTTGAGTTATTTTAGTTCCCTTGAGTTGTATTTGGTACCTTAGAAAACTTGAAAAGGATTGGAGTTGATTTGGGAAGCTTTTGGTAAAATTTAGTAAGATCAGCTACTGTTCATGTCACTGAACGCAAGGAGCATTCGAACGCCCAAGAACAACGTTCGAACGGTCTAGCGTTCGAACGCCCAGAAGAGAGTTCGAACGGCCAAGCGTTCGAACGCCATTGGAAGAACACTTTTGAGCGTTCGAACGCCCAGACCATTTTTAGGCAGAATTGAACTTTTTCCCTAAGGCTTAGTGAGTTTGACCAAGGTATTTTAGGTAATTAATTGACCTATATAAGTCCTTAGACCATGTTAAGAGATTTTTAACCTAGTATTAATAATTCCTTACTTCGCTTGTAGGGACACACAGTCTAGAATCTAGCCAAGAATTTATGATGATTCTAGAATGCAATCCCCTCACAAATTTAACAAATTGTTCATTGGGGCAATTCGTCGAACACTTGCCGTGCACACTTCAACCTAGGGTTCCTCATGGAAGTTTCAACCATGGATTTCTCTCAAGTTTTTAATGAACAATCATAGGGCCAAATATACACTAATTGTTAAGCAAAAACATTAGTGAGTGTGTGTAGTTGTTAAACATGAACCTAAATGTGAAATTTAAAAAAAATTGTCAAACCAAACCCTAGATTTTATCCTATCCATGCTATTTCTTTGAACTAAGGAGATTAGTGAGTGAAAATTACCTTGAGATGATGAAGGATTGATGGGATTTAGAAGGCTTGAAACTTTCCTCTTAAATCACCCTTTTTTGCCCTATTTCTTTTCTCTCTCGCGTGAATATGTGTGTGTATGATATGTGTTTATGAGAGAAATAACCATTTGTGCCTATTTTAGAGTCGGCCCCTGGGCTCATCATTCGAATGGTAAGGTTTAAAACATATGCTGCTTTGAAAACACGCCTCTGTGCGCTCGAACGCTGCATAGAGGCGTTCAAATGCTAAGGCCAAAAAGGTTTTAAGGGTTCAAACACTAAAATGCCTTCTATTTGCAGCGTTCGAATGCTAAGAGCAATTTTTTATTTTTTTTAAAATTGAAAATGTACTCTAATTTAAACTACCATAAACAAAAATTAATCTACGAAGTACTACCCCCAACTAGAGACGAGTATTCTCCCAAATGTAGAAAAAAAAATGACGAGAAAACAGGGAAAATCGAATGGTGGGACAACACCCTCTTCCCCCAACTAAGGTGAAACTATTTATAATTTGACTCTACCAACGTATTGTACAACACACATAAAAGACCTTAGCTTCCAATTCATTCAAAAAAATGGTGGATCACGTAGATCCACATACTCAACTTCTCCCTTCTCAAGCGTGCAAGCGTGCACACGTCAACCTAGGGTTCCTCATGGAAGTTTCAACCATGGATTTCTGTCAAGTTTTTAATGAACAATCATAGGGCCAAATATACTCACTAATTGTTAAGCAAAAACATGAGTGAGTGTGTGTAGTTGTGAAACATGAACCTAAATGTGAAACTTAAAACAAATTGTCAAACCAAACCCTGGATTTTATCCTATCCATGCTATTTCTTTGA
>BRYF01000025.1:745000-760000 GCA_030159135.1 Actinidia polygama | reverse complement strand
AGAAAGAAGAGGAAGAAAAGAGAGAAATTGGAGCTTGAGGGAGGAGCTCAACTCAAGCTAGGAAGCCATTTTTGTAAGCTCAAGGAAGCATTGAGAAAGGTATAAACACATAACCCATGCATTTGAACATATATGTATACTTAGGTTTTTAGTTATTTTGAAACTAGATCTACTAAGTTAGGTTTCGAATTTAAGGCCCATTTTAAGGTATGATAGTGTCCTTGAGTGGTGTATTGTACCCTCAAAATATTGGAAAGATTCAAGTTAGCTGATAGTGAATTGGTAGAAAATTCAAGAACCAGTCACTGTTCATGTCACTGGACGCAGGGAGCGTTCGAACGCCCAAGAACAGCGTTCGAACGGCCAAGCGTTCGAACGCCACTGGTAGAGCACTTTTGAGCGTTCGAACGCCAAGACCATTTTTAGGCAGAATTGGCCTTTTCCCTTAAGACTTAGTAAATTCAACCATAACATGTTAAACTCTTTAACTACCTTTTGAGAACTTAGGATACATGTTTAAGATGGTTAGACCTAGAACGAAGGCAATTAAGTCAAGTCGAGGATTTTTATCAATTTGATTTGTAACACTAGCCTTATTGAACATAGTAATGACGTATTGTCCCTTATATATGTAGGAACGCCGAGCGTAGAACCTAACCAAGGAATCCCAGGTGAGTAACACGATGCTATGAACAAAATTATGTATTTTCAAAACGTCTTCAAAGTATATTATGTATGTACAACCGTTTTCCATGCTTTCAATGCATCAAATGTATTTGTAATGTAAATGCCATGTCTTGCAAAAGTATGTAATTGTTTATGCTATGTATGAAAACCCATGGATGTTCGGTTTATACGAAAACAAGTATGTTCAAATTATATGCATGTGACACTCGGGGTCCTCACTGACGGGAATTAAATAAAGTCAGCCAGTCCTAAAAGGTAGATGGGAGGACGTGAAATAAAGCCATCTACAAAAGAGATATCTCTGGCCAAAATAGCCACCCGACCTATATGGTCATCATGTCATGCCGGGTTGTTACGTTTTTATGATATGCTATGTATGTTTATGAAAGCATGTGATGCCATGTTTATGAAAGTTAAATGTTCAAGAAATGTATACGATGCTCACATTGCTTACGCTATGCTATGTTATGTATGATATGAAAATGATCCATGGTATTTTACGTTCATGCATTCGTTGTTATTCACTAAGCTTTGGCTTATGTTTTAAAAAAACAATTTTCAGGTAGTCAATCCAAGGAGCCGAAAGGAGGTTGAACAAGTCAGACTTAGTTTTGTAAGCCCGAGAGGCTTTATGTTGTATTGTGAGGGCAAGACCCTATGTTATGTATTTAGTCTATGTAAGTTTGAAGTTGATTTGGGATGTATGTAAATTGAAATACATAGGCACAGCTCTGTACACTGTATGGACACACACACTTTGCTATTTTAGATACTATGACGTTTCCGCGAAAAGAAAAATTATTAGCATTTTAAATGCACATGCACAGGTGATCAACCGGACGAAATGGTAAGTTGGCCTTGACGGGTCAGCCGCCGGCCATCACGCGCCCACGATCCGCATAGACCGGGTTGCGGGGCGTGACAGTCCCAATTTACTAAGTTTTGGAGATTTAAGCTCCACATCCAAATATTTAAGTATTTGGTCTTGAAAATCCCAAATTATAATGTTAGGATTTTTATTAAATTCTAGATTCATGATGCTAAGGTTTCTTTTATGAGTTGATTTTCAGTTATTGGGGTCTCCTTGAGTTGTGTTTAGTACCCTAGGAGTCTTAGGAAGATTTGAGTTAGTTTTGGAAAGTTTTGAAAAATTTTGGTAAAGTTCAATTACTATTCCTATTGCTGCACGCAGTCAACGTTCGAACGCCAGATCCAGCATTCGAACAGTGACTATTTAACACTTAGCATTCGAATGCCAGACCTAGTGTTCGAATGGTCATTGTTCAAAGCCTAGCGTTCGAAACAACGTTCAAAGCTAGTTGCAGCGTTTGAATGCTAGGCCAAAATTTAGGCAATTCCAGCCATTTTCCTTGAGACATTATATTTAATCCAAGGTATGCTAGGCCCTTGGCCTACCTATACAAAGATCTTAGGCACATTTTCGAGAAGCCTTGACCCAGAACTAGAGTACCTAAGGTCGAGTCAAGAGTTTAAATAGTTAATTCGTTTAATATCAAACTTATTATTGACGTTTCCATACTATATATGTAGGAATGCCGAATCTAGCACCTACATAAGGAAATCAAGGTGAGTAACATGATGCCATGAAAAAAACTTATATACTTTCAAAATGTTTTATATACGAACTATAGTGCATGCAATGTTTTCCATGTTTCAATGCATAAATGACTATGTTCTCATTATGAAAGCCATGTATTATAAACGGACGTAAATATTATTACTCCACTAATCAAAAAAACCATGGATGAATGTTTTAGTATGAAAAGGGGGAGGAATTTCAATGCATATCAAAGGATTTATAATTTATAGTGACACTCGGGGTCCTCTAACGGCAATACCTTAACCTAGCCGCCAGTCCTACGATAAGGGATAGTAAATAAACTAGACAGCCCTAAGATAGGGGACACTAAATAAACTAAATAGTCCTAAAATAGGGGACAGTAAATAAACTATCTACGTGGGAGACGTCCATGGCCTAAAGAGCCCTAACATAACCTATATGGTTAATATGTATGCCTGAAAGGGAACTATGCCAAGTTGTTGCACTCTTCAAGTTAAGTTATGGTACGCTTACGATCTCAAGCTAAGATACAATATGATCACGATTTCAATTATAATCTATGCTACGTTTCAAGATATGATATGGTTCAAGTTTACAAGCTATGCTATGTTTAACTTTTCAAGCTATGTTATGAACAGTTTCATATGCATGATATGAATACGATTTCGAAAAGGTCCCAAGCTCTATGCTACGGTTATAAATGAATGATCCATGGTATTTTCATGTTCATGCATTTAATGTTATTTACTAAGCATTAGGTTATGGTTTCAAAAATAACTTTTTAGGAAACCAATCCAAGCAACCTTAAGAAGAAGATGGAAGGCAAATTATAGTTTTATAGCCCCAATACCTTATGTTGTTTTGATGATTGGGCTAGACTCTATTTTATGTAATAAGGTTATGTATAATTAAAGTTAGTTATTTACTAAGCATTAGCTTATGGTTTCAAAAATAACTTTTTAGGAAACCAATCCAAGCAACCTTAAGAAGAAGATGGAAGGCAAATTATAGTTTTATAGCCCCAAGACCTTATGTTGTTTTGATGATTGGGCTAGACTCTATTTTATGTAATAAGGTTATGTATAATTAAAGTTAGTTATTATATGTATGTATAAAGTTTATGTAGAAGTACAAATGCTTAGGCACAACTCTGTATACTTGTGTATATGTCACAATTTACTATTTTCAATTATTATGACGTTATCGCGAAAATTTTACATCATTTTAAGTGAGTATGCACAGGTGATCAACCAGTTTAAGGTAAGTCGACCTTGGTGGGCAAGCTGTCAGCCAGTCACGAGCCCTCGATCTGCATAGGCCGGGTTGCGGGGCTTGACAGAGTGGTATCAAAGTAATAGGTTTACACCGTATACAGAGTTATAGGTTGAAACCATACACAGAACGATAGTTGATGCCATATGACCAAGCCATGTTTAGTTAGAAACTTAAGATTTCCAAGAGTGTATGCTATGTGTTATATGAGATATGAATTGCTAAGATATGATGGCGCTCCCCGTAACCCGGCCTATGCAGATCGTGGGCGCGTGATGGTCGGTGGCTTGCCACCAAGGCCGACATACATACATTTGGTTGAACACCTGTGCATACTCATCTAAAATGATACAATTTTTTATGAAAATAGAAAGGTGTGACGTGCACACAAGTATCCAGAGCTGTGCCTAGGTTTTAAACTGCTTACATACATATCGAGGCCAACTTTAATTAAATATACTTCACTTGGCCAACATAATTATATCATCTAGGGCCTAGCCCATCATCAAAGCTACATAATAAGACCCATAGGCCACAAAACTAAAGTTTGCTGGCTATCGTCGTCTTAAGGCTATTCGGATTGACTTCCTAAAAAATAGTTTTGAAAACATAAGTTAAAAACTTAGTGAATAACAGTAATGCATGAACATAAAATACCATGGATCATTGTGTAGCATACATATCATAATTAATATAAAACATGTGATTAAACTTTCATAAACTTAAAGCTCACGTAAACATGGCTTACATATATTCTTGAAATCGTGAACATATCATGGGGTGTAACGATTCGGCTAATGACCTTTCGGTCAACGTACTAACGATATAGGTTATAGGTGGCTCTTTAAGCCTGTGATACCTCGATTGTAGATGGTCTTATTTCACGTCCCCCATCTACCTTAGGACTATCGGACTTGGTTAAGGTCCCGCCATAAGAGGACCCTGAGTGTCACCATGCATACATACGTTGAACATATTTATTTTTCATGTAAATCCATGCTAGGCATTAAAAATCATTTTGCAATCATATCAAAACATTAATCCATGGGGTTTTTGATATATAGGATAACAACATTTGTATATGTTTAGAAGACATGGCATTCATACTGAGAACATAATCGTTGATGCATTGAAAGCATATAAAGCATTTGAATATATATTCATATATCGTAGTACGTATTGAAAATATTTTTCAAAATACATAATTTTGTTCATGGCATCGTGTTACCCACCTCGATCTCCTTGGCTAGGTGCTAGATTTGGCGTTCGTACATTCAAAAGAATATAAGGTACAATGTGTTAATACTATGCTCCATAATATATAAAATAAAAGACTTTTCTAGGCCTAAACCCATAACAATGGACCTAGAGCCCCTCAATAAATAGGCTAATGGAACCAACTTACTTGGACAACTAAAATAGTTTAAAGTAAAAAGAGTGTAAGCTATCTGTAATTGGGCCTGTGATTTGAACGCTTAGCCTGGCATTCGAACGCTGGGTACCGTTCGAACATTGGGTTTGGCATTCGAACGCTGAGGTTCAAATACTGGGTCTGGCATTCGAACGCTCAGATCAGTGAACTCTGCAAATTCAACTCCAAAATCCCAAACTAACTCAAATCGAAATCTAACTTCTTCCAATGTTCCTAGGGCTCAAAGATCTACTCAAAAGAACCACAATAACTCAGATTCAAGTCTAAAGCACAACTCTAACATGCTAGATCTAGTATTTGAAAACTTAAAAACTCTCAAAACTATAAACCCATACATACAACATATACATATATAAGGCTAGTATAATACTTTCTTCAAGCTTTCTTGAGCTCTAAAATGGCTTCTCTTGGCCTTGATTTTTCCTTCCTAGCTTCTTCTTTTCTCTCTCTCTCTCTTCTCTCTCTCGGACGTGTGTGTGTGTGTGGTGTTTGGGTATTTGGGTCATGGGTGAGTATTGGCTGAGACACATGGAAATTTATTCCATGTGTCTCCCCCACCTTAATTTTGTATTCCTCTTTGCTTTTTCTTTTTCTTTTTCATTTTACACTGTTATCGTTCGAACGCATTCCCTAGCATTCGAACGCTAAAAAGAAAACTTGGTAAAAACTTGGATCTAAGGTTTTGAAAGTTCTAACTCTAATTTAACTACTTGGGTCTTTCGACTTCTCAAAATTCATACTCATTATCATATACGTCACAATTTACATACTTAAAGGAATTTACGGGTTCAGGATATTACATATGATGTAGTTATTGCTATGACAATGTCTAAATGCTTACTATGTTTGTAGAAGAGCTATGCCGCCTAGAAGAAGTCGAGGTCGTAGAGGGGCAGTGGAACTCGAAGACCAAGTTGATCGTATAGAGAGGATCCTAGAAGGACTCGTTCAAGTGGTCCAGGATGCTCATAATAATAATAACCACAATAACAATGCATCGGAGCAACTGGCAATGCCAATGGCAGGAGTAGAATCGATGCACTGTACTATAATCAACCAGTTTCAATAGTTGAATCCCCCAACTTTTCAAGGAACCCTCGATTCTATGGCCGTGTAGTCTTGGCTCTTGGTAATCGAGAGTGTGTTCGAAGTCTTACGTTGCACCGATGATCAAAAAGTGATATTTGCCACCTTTACTTTTGAAGGCACCACACTAGTTTTTTGGCAATTGATGAAGCCATTAGAACCATTATGGTTATGGCCTAGGTTTCTAGAAGTATTTAACAAATAGTATTTTTTCGAGACTGTTCGGGATCAAAAAACCATGAAGTTTCTTCATTTGGTGCGAAGTGATACGACCGTAGTAGAACATAATGCCAGATTTATGGAGTTATCTTGTTATGCCCCATAGTGTTAACGGAGTCTCGAAAGGCGAGGAAGTTTGAAGCAGGGTTGCGATGGAATATCCGCAACAAAGTAAACATCTTACGATTGCCAACCTATCAAGAAGTTCTTCAACGAGCGTTAATTACTAAGAGAGCAATGAACGAGATGTCCCAACATCGGGAGAGTAATAAGAAACGGTCGGGAGGAAATCTAAGCGTAGGACAAATTTCAAAACGGCGGAGTTCCAGATCTTCCATTGAAAACCCATCAACACTACGAGAAAATACTGAGCACGAAGAAAGCAGCATGTACAATGAGGTACCAACTTGCCCAAACTGTCATAAATAGCATTGGGGCACCTGTCGTAGAGGAAGCATGACTTGTTATTGGTGTGGCCATGAGGGACACCGAATTAAAGATTGTCCAAGTAAGAATATTTTGCAAGGAATTGGAACGCCAGTATCAACCTCAGCACAATAACCTCTAGTCGCAAAAGGGATAATCAACCGCGACAAGGCCGAGCCTTCGTTCTTATACCAGGAAACACCCAGCCACTACTCTAGGAGTGTCAGGTATACTCTATAGTTGTGGTTAACCTGAATACGTCCTTATTAAAACACATTTTTCACTATCCTTAGAAGGTATCCATATTGTTCGGGAGTTCCTGATGTCTTTTCTAATGAATTATCTAATTCCTTAGTGGATAGGGGAATAAAATTTTGCATTGATCCAAATTCTAGTATTAGACCCATTCCCAAAAAACCCTATTGTATGTTCCTTCAGAATAGAAAGAGTTAAGAGTTTAGCTCTAAGACTAGTTAGAAGAAAAGGAATCAGTAGTACTGGCATTTCCCCTTGAAGTGTGAGTATACGATTATTGATACACCGAATATCAATAGGGTCCCTTCAAGGACATCCGATAAAATTGGAACGATACGAAAAAGATTAGCATGGCCCCTACGCAAGGACGACACGCACAAATCGAGAAATGGCCACCAAATCAGCATTGATAGAAGTTGTTAGGCGATGAAAATTTTTAAACCAAGGGTAAGTTCATGACCCCATACGCGCAATTAGTCACTATCCCTTAGCTGTGAGTACAGGTTTAAGTTACATTGAAAAGTCGATTGAGAGTTGGGATTATCGTGACTAAGTCCTTAGAATTAAAGTCATTCCATTAGTACGAGTCTTATGCTAGAATCATATGTGGAAGAAGTGTTATGAATATGCCAAGACACGATATCCTATTAAGATGCTTATCAGAGAATTAAGTTGAATAACAAGTTTAGTATTCACTGTCATTAGTGATGGAGTGAGTGTTTCGAGGAGTTTAAAACTATTTGCCTAAGACATGTAATGTAAAAGTATTATCAGAGTAGTGCAGCAAAAGCGTAGTGGAATAGCTTACGTATCAAATTGAGAGTAGTGGGCCATAGACTTAGTAAGTAAAATAAATATGACTCGGACCATGTTTGAAGAAACCAAACGGTTCTACGTTACAGTAGTAGTCTTTTGTTAATTCTTAAACTACCATTTCGGTAGTGTCATCTGGTCAAACATATCGGGGAAGACCGATTTGTTTGATTTGCACCAGTTAGGGCACCATGTTGTGGGCACCCAATGAAAGGGCAATAGTCGCAACAGGGAGGTTAACCCCACAATTAGTACATAAGCAATCACGAGCTAGGAGACTACCTACTTGTGGTTGAGTGGTAAATCATGGTATTTATTCACTGAGATTATTAGAAGATAGGTTCGCAACTAAGGAACAGACTGGCGCGACGGAAGCGTGATGGAATATGACCTATGTTTGTTGGCTTGTTACTATGTTGAGTTAATGAGATAGATTTAGCGAACCATAGACGTAGTAAGCAAAGTCAACACGACACTGACCAAGTTTGAGGACAAACTTTTATTAAGGGGGGGAGGGGAAGGATGTAGTACCCCAAACTTGTTAATTTCCCGTAATTATGTAAATTATGACGTGTATATTAATTAACGTAATGATTAAGAGTCCAAGTGTCAATTTGAGTAATTAGAGTTAGAATACTTTTCAAAACCTTAGACTTCAATTTTCGCCCAGTTTTCTTCTTAGCGTTCGAACCCTAGAAGGAGCGTTCGAACGCTCAGCCAAATCCTTCTTGGCGTTCAAATAGTAAGTAGAGTGTTCGAACGCTATGACTAAAAGTCAATTTTTATGCTCTCAGTACTGTCAAACACTGCACAGAAGCATTCGAATGGTAGAAGCCCAAAATCCTTTTTAGCGTTCGAACGTTAGTATTGGCATTCGAACGCTAAAGCCAAAATCAGTTTTAAGTCTTCTTAGCATTCAAACGTAGCGTTCGAATGCCAGGGCCGAATTCCTTCTTAGCATTTGAATGCTAAGAATGGCGTTCGAACGGTAACAACAGAAAAATAAAAATAAAAAGGGAACACAAAATTTAAAATAAAAAAGCCACATAGGATAATTTCCCATGTGTCTTAGCTTATACACCCATACACCAAACCCAAACACACACAACATACGAGAGAGAGAGAGAGAGACATCGAAAGAGAAGAAAGGAAAAAGGAAGAAGAAAGGGAGGGATAGAGATTGAAGAACTCAATCAAGGCTAAGTAGAGCCATTATCAAGCTCTAAGAGAGGTAAAAACCTTAACATTGTCTACATATATATGTATATGCGTATATATATAGGTTAGGAATTTGGGACTTTTAGGTTTAATGTACTTAGGAGGTTGAGAGTTGAGTTTGGGAGACTCCCTTGAATCCCAATTTACTAAGTTTTGGAGATTTAAGCTCCACATCCAAAGATTTAAGTGTTTGGTCTTGAAAATCCCAAATTATAACGTTAGGATTTTTATTTAGTTTAAATCCTAGATCCATGATGCTAAGGTTGCTTTTAAGAGTTGATTTTTCAGTTCTTGGGGTCTCCTTGAGTTATGTTTAGTACCTTAGGAGTCTTAGGAAGATTTGAGTTAGTTTTGGAAAGTTTTGAAAATTTTGGTAAAGTTCAATTACTATTCCTGCTGCTGCATGTAGTGAACGTTCGAATGCCGGATCCAGCATTCAAACAGTGACTATTTAACACTTAGCGTTCGAACGCCAGACCCAGCATTTGGGCGATCAATGTTCAAAGCCTAGCGTTCGAATGCCAGGCCAAAATTTAAACAATTCTAGCCATTTTCCTTAAGACATTATATTTAATCCAAGGTATGCTAGGCCCTTGGCCTACCTATACGAAGACCTTAGGCACACTTTCGAGAAGCCTTGACCCAGAACTAGAGTACCTAAGGTTGAGTCGAGAGTTTAATTAGTTGATTCGTTTAATATCGAACTTAGTATTTGTCACGACCTGACCTGTTATACACTAGGTCCCACCAATCATACAAGTGCCACGTGACTGGCTAGTGAAATCCCATCTCACTAAGGCCTTTTCAACTAATTCAGTTTAGGGATTTATTAACATCATTCAACATAAATTGTTGAAATGAAATACATGCGGAAACATCCAATAAAATCAGAGCTGACGTGTCACTACATTCAAACTGAATGCAAATATATACATCTATCAACATGGTTTTGCTACACAAAAATCAACACGGTTCTGGCCACAAACCGGAACAACCATCAACAACTACTGTATCAGTTTAACTGTACAAGTTCTAAACTATACAAAGCTCAAAACATAAAAGTCCCTATACTATAACACAATACAGGACTATCAAAAACTCAGCATGCTAGGGTCACCCGCCCTCAATCGTGTCCTCCCTCATTTTCATCACCTGAAATGAGTTACGTTCGACAACGTATTAAGCACTAGGCTAGTGTGAGTCAAGTTATATAAAACATACAAGCACCCATGAAAATATATGAAAATCATGTTCATTTCAAAAACATGAAACCATAAATTTTTCAATCCATGGCTCACATAGGCCATCCCTTGACTATCAGTCAAGATAAATATACAAACAGTCTCTCCGCGAGACTCATGGCTCAGGTACGCCAAATATCACTTGACTATATGTCAAGCTTTAAATTCATTTATGATTGACAATTTGCGGGACATATTTCACCGTTCAACTAACACCAGTCATAGGGAGCGACCTTAAACCTTTGGTATGAATTCATCCCACAATCATCTGGTCATGATCTCCTTATTACATCAACCACGATATATTCTCCCCCTAGCGCACGGGGCATCGTATGAACTACGTGTCGACTTAAACATACTTTCGCAAATAGCATTTTCATAATTTCATGGTACAACAAAACAAAGCATGCTTTTAAACATAAAACACAAGCCATGCTTTTATTTATAAAACATAAAGTATATCATTTTTATGCTATGTAATACATAACAAGACTCACCGAAAGTACGTCCAAATCTTTCTACGCAACGTGAACCAAATCTAATATTCTCGAGGCTATGAATATACTAAATTCCATAATATTCTAAGTTATAAATTATTAATCCTTCAATTTAATTCCCTTCAAAATTTTTTGCACTTAATCAGTTTTGCCAGTAGTCGGTATATTATTTTTATAAATTTATTCAGAGTTCTTTTGGCTCCCAATATTTTATACAACATACTAGACACATAAATTTATATACAATACAAATATTATAAATGTTTAAGCTCTTTAACTATTTTTAGAAATTCGTTAAACAATTCCAGTTTCTGCTCAAAATTGGTACTAATAGCAGTTTGGTTCTAAATTTTTTTGAGCATTAAATGAATTTCATAAATTCACAAAATTAAATAGGTAGTAATTATACATATAAATGTATAACATATTAAAATTTCAGATTTTTCTAACTTTTTAAAGTATTTGTATAAAATCATCAAACATTCTGTTCAATTATTTTTTTCTTCCAATTTTTGCATCCAATTTTGAAGGTTAATTTGGGATAGTTTATACTCTGAATTTCACATAATGTTCTACATGAAAGTTTTAGATAATTTTAACAGATTTCAAACTCAACTTAAATCACGTAATTATGACATTGTATGAAAAAGTTATGATTAATTTACAGTGGCTGTTCTAGTAGTAAAATAGGATTCCGAGGTTTTCGAATTTAAATCTTAAAAATACGTATAGATACGATATTTTTGAGATATTGGGATAGTTAAACTATAATAGATAAGGTATTCGATAATAAGGTTTAAAGAAATAAAGTAGAGAAAATTTAGAATTTACCTATGTAGAAAAATAGTACCGGCGTCTACTTTCTTTTTCTCTCTTTCCTTCTTCTCTCTTTTTCCTTTTCTTTCTTTTCCTCTCTTCCTATGTTTCTGTTTGTAACTTTGTTTTCAAACAGAAGAAAGGAAAAGAAAAGTTGAGGCGGCCATGTGCGAGTCATCTCGTACGTGTCAAATTATTTGATAAAATTACGCTTTAGCCCCTCCAACTTTTAAATAATTATATTATCTAAATGTAATATTTAATTTTATCCCCAAAGTTATAAATCTTTCAATTTAACACCAAAACGTATTAAATGACTTAAATTAATTTCAATGTGTCTCCACGTGTCTCTCATGCACGCACCCGTGTGTCCACAACGTGTCGCATTATCTTGTTCTATTTTACACTTTAAATAAAATTAAGTAGGTTACTAATTTAATATTTATTTTCGCGGTTTGGGGTATTACAGTATTGACGTTTCCATACTCTATATGTAGGTACGCCGAATCTACCTCCTAGCCAAGGAAATCAAGGTGAGACATGATGCCATGAACAAAACTTATATACTTTTGAAATGTTTTATATACGAACTATAGTGCATGCAATATTTTTCATGTTTCAATGCATAAATGACTATTTTCTCATTATGAAAGCCATGTCTTATAAACGGACGTAAATATTAGTACTCCTCGAATCAAAGAAATCATGGATGAATGTTTCAGTATGTAAAAAGGAAGGAATTTCAATGTATAGCAAAGGATTTTTAATATATAGTGACACTCAGGGTCTTCTAACGGCAAGACCTTAACCTAGCCGCCAGTTCTACGATAGAGGACAGTAAATAAACCAGACAGTCTTAAGATAGGGGAGAGTAAATAAACTAGACAGTCCTAAGATATGGGACAGTAAATAAACTATCTACGTGGGAGACGTCCATGGCCTAAAGAGCCCTAGCATAACCTATATGGTTAGTATGTATGTCTGAAAGGGAACTATGCCTAGTTGTTGCACTATTTGTCACGCCCCGCAACCCGGCCTACGCGGATCGTGGGCACGTGATGGCCGGCGGCTGGCCGCCCAGGCCAACTAACCTGTCTTCCTGTGCATATTTTTTCAAAATAACATAAATTTTTCTTTTGCGGAAACGTAATCATACTGAAAATGATAAAGTGTCATGTCCATGCTGTACATGGAGCTGTGTCTATGTTCAACTATTTACATACATTTCATGGCCGAATTAAATTATAAATATTATAGCCGTACATTTCTACATAACATAAGGCCCATAGGCCACAAAACTAAATCCACATGACGCCTTCTTCTATGGCTCTTCTGATTGGCTACCTGAAATTATTTTTGAAAACGTAAGCTAAAGCTTAGTGAATAACATCAATGCATGAACATAAAATACCATGGATGATTTCATATCACATGTACATCGTATACATAAAACATGTGAGCATGAACATAACTTTTTCTTGAAATATCACTTTCATAAAGTGATGCTCACATAATCATTTCAAACATGTTTCTCTAGTCATACATGACATATCTAAAAGATGCTCATAGGCATATCACTTGTGACAACTCGACTGAACTGAGTGAACATATAGGTCGGGTGGCTCTTTTGGCCTGAGATATCTCGACTTGCAGATGATTTTATTTTACGTCCCACATCTACCTTAGAACTATCTGACTTTAGGCCCCGTCAGAGAGGGCTTCGAGTGTCACCATACATGCATATTTTGAACATACTTTGCTTTTCAATCAATCAAACAAATATCCATGGATTGCAATACATAGTATAACAACATTTACATGCTTTAGAAGACATGACATTTATATCTTAACATACTCATTTTTATGCATTGAAACATGGAAAACATTTGCATACATATAGTACAAGTTGAAAATCATTTAAAAGTACATAGGTTTTGTCCATGTCATTGTGTTACTCACCTGGAATTCCTTGGCTAGGTTCTACGCTTGGCGTTCCTATAATTTAAGGTAAGAACAAAATTACTAACTTTAATAATAATTGATTAACATAACAAAATTCTTGACTTAACTTAGATATTCTCGTCCTAGGTCTAACTCTTTGGGTCATGCACCTAAGTCCTTAAGGGTTGGTTAAGAGACCTAACTTTTCTCAATTTGCTAAAAATAGTTTTTAAGTGAAAAGGTTGAACTTGACCAAAAATGGTCTTGGCGTTCAAACGTTGGTTTAGGCATTCGAATGCTAAGGCTAAAATGGTTGACCGTTCGAACGCTCAAAAGTGTTCTTCAAGTGACGTTTGAACGCCTAAGCAATATCTTCAGACCGTTCGAACGATGTTCTTGGGCGTTCGAACGCTCACTGGGTGGAACCGTAGGAACAGTAACTGGTCTCTAACAATATCTTCAAATCTTTCCTAATACAACTCAAATCACTCCAAGAGTCCTGAGGTGTGAAGAAGGACTCAAGAAGGTTACAATATCTCAAATTTACCTTTCAAAAGTGATCTTAACATACTAGATCTAAGATTAAAGTTAAGGTAAAACCCTAAACTATACATATATACATATAAATAAGGGTTTTGAGTTTATACCTCTTCCAAAAGCTTCCTTCAGCTTCAAAAATGGCTTCTATGGCCTCTCTTAGTTTTTGATTTGAGCTTCCTTAGCTCTTTCTCCCTTTCCTCTTCTTCCTTTTCTCTTTTCTTTTCTTTTCTCTCTTCTCTTTTCTCTCTCTCTCGTATGTATGTGTGTGGTGTGAAGTGTGTTTGTGTATATATGCTGAGACACATGGGATTTCATCCCATATGGCTCCCCCATTCTAACTTTGGTGTTCTCTTTTTATTTTCCCGCTTTTACTGTTTGCGTTCGAACGCCCCTTTTAGCGTTCGAACGCTAAGAAGGATTTCTGGATCTGGCGTTCGAAAGACCGTTTGAACGCTCAATAGGATTTTGTACATTGAGGGTTGGAACCCTCTTGCTTACAGTTCGAAACATGCGAGAGCTTGAAATTTGATTTTTTAGCCTTGGCGTTCGAACGCCTAGAGAAAAACTGGGCATAATTTACAAGTTTAAGGCTTAAATAAATTCTAACTTATATTTAGTCTCTTTGACCATTAACTTCCTATAATCCACTTTGAGGTTCGGGGTGTTACATTCGGGGTGTTAATCGAGTTTAAGGATTCGGGGTGTTACATTCTCTCCTCCTTTATAAAAGTTTGTCCTCAAACTTGATTAAGGTCATACTTCTGCTGCATACTCTGATAAAATTCTCTGTGTAATTGTATACCTAACTTGTGATCGTCAATGCGTCTGATTGGGGGTTAACCTTTCATTGCGACTGCCTTAACTGCTCTCCCAGTCTAGGCAGCCCACACCATAGTTTCCCCGTTTTTACTATCCCAACCAAGTCGACCTTCCCCGAATTGCTTGGGTAGATGAAATTTTCAAAATGGTAATGAA
>BRYF01000025.1:737500-740000 GCA_030159135.1 Actinidia polygama | reverse complement strand
AGATATCTCGACTTGCAGATGATTTTATTTTACGTTCCACATCTACCTTAGAACTATCTGACTTTAGGCCCCGTCAAAGAGGGCTCCGAGTGTCACCATACATGCATATTTTGAACATATTTTGCTTTTCAATCAATCAAACAAATATCTATGGATTGCAATACATAGTATAACAACATTTACATGCTTTAGAAAACATGACATTTATATCTTAACATACTCATTTTTATGCATTGAAACATGGAAAACATGTGCATACATATAGTATAAGTTAAAAATCATTTTAAAAGTACATAGGTTTTGTCTATGTCATTGTGTTACTCACCTGGAATTCCTTGGCTAGGTTCTACGCTTGGCGTTCCTATAATTTAAGGTAAGAACGAAACTACTAACTTTAATAATAATTGATTAACATAACAAAATTCTCGACTTAACTTAGATGTTCTCGTCCTAGGTCTAACTCTTTGGGTCATGCACCTAAGTCCTTAAGGGTTGGTTAAAAGACCTACCTTTCCTCAATTTGCTAAAAATAGTTTTTAAGTGAAAAGGTTGAACTTGACCAAAAATGGTCTTGGCGTTCGAACGTTGGTTTGGGCATTCGAACGCTAAGACTAAAATGGCTGACTGTTCGAACGCTCAAAAGTGTTCTTCAAGTGGCGTTCGAACGCCTAGGCAATATCTTCAGATCGTTCGAATGCTGTTCTTGGGCGTTCGAACGCTCAGTAGGTGGAACCGTAAGAATAATAACTGGTATCTAACAATTCCTCCAAATCTTTCCTAATACAACTCAAATCACTCCAAGAGTCCTAGGGTGTGAAGAAGGACTCAAGAATGTTACAATTTCTCCAATTTACCTTTCAAAAGTGATCTTAACATACGAGATCTAAGATTAAAGTTAAGGTAAAACCCTAAACTATACATATATACATATAAATAAGGGTTTTGAGTTTATACCTCTTCCAAAAGCTTCCTTCAGCTTCAAAAATGGCTTCTATGGCCTCTCTTAGTTTTTGATTTGAGCTTCCTTAGCTCTTTCTCCCTTTCCTCTTCTTCCTTTTCTCTTTTCTTTTCTTTTCTCTCTTCTCTTTTCTCTCTCTCTCGTATGTATGTGTGTGGTGTGAAGTATGTTTGTGTATATATGCTGAGACACATGGGATTTCATCCCATGTGGCTCCCCCATTCTAACTTTGGTGTTCCCTTTTTATTTTCCCGTTTTTACTGTTTGCGTTCGAACGCTAAGAAGGATTTCTGGATCTGGCATTTGAAAGACCGTTCGAACGCTCAGTAGGATTTTGTACATTGAGGGTTCGAACCCTCTTACTTATAGTTCGAAACATGCAAGTGCTTGAAATCTGATTTTTTAGCCTTGGCGTTCGAACTCCCATATGGACATTCGAACGCCTAGAGAAAAACTAGGCAGAATTTACAAGTTTAAGGCTTAAAGAAATTCTAACTTATATTTAGTCTCTTTGACCATTAACTTCCTATAATCCACGTTGATTATTGTTTACGGCGTAATTCACGGAGTTAATGGAGTTTAAGGATTGGAGTGTTACACTCTTCAAGTTAAGTTATGATACGCTTACGATCTCAAGATAAGATACAATATGATCACGATTTCAATTATAGGTTATGCTACGTTTCAAGATATGATATAGTTCAAGTTTTCAAGCTATGTTATGTTTAACTTTTCAAGCTATGTTATGAAAAGTTTCATATGCATGATATGATTACGATTTCAAAAAGGTCCTAAGATCTATTCTACGATTACAAATGAATGATCCATGGTATTTTTATGTTCATGCATTTAATGTTATTTACTAAGCATTAGCTTATGTTTTCAAAAATAACTTTTCAGAAAACCAATCCGAGGAGCCTTAAGAAGAAGATAGAAGGCATATTATAGTTTTGTGGCCCTAGGGCCATATGTTGTTTTTATGATTGAGCTAGCCCCTATTTTATGTAATAAGGTTATATATAATTAAAGTTAGTTATGCTATGTATGTATAAAGTTTATGTAGAACTACAAATGCTTAGGCACAACTCTGTATACTTGTGTATAAGTCACAATTTACTATTTTCAATTATTATGACGTTATCGCAAAAATTTTACATCATTTTAAGTGAGTATGCATAGGTGATCAATCGGTTTAAGGTAAGTTGACCTTAGTGGGCAAGCCGCCGGCTGGTCACGAGCCCTCGATCTACATAGGCCGGGTTGCGGGGCGTGATATTTTTAAGCATTCTTATTTTGTTTATCTCTAAAAACTTAAGTGAAGATGTTCTGACTTTTTGCTGAGTTGATTAAGTTCATATAGATTATTATATAATATCTTAGCTGAAAGTTCATATCATAAAAATTAATTTTTGGTAAGAACTATTGATTATTTTTAATACTTTTAAAAAAGACAATCTTATGGTTGATCTCCTTAAAAAGTTAGTTAAGGCCTCACGTCTCATTGAGTTGATTTAACTTGCTGCAATCAGTACCCACAACTTT
>BRYF01000025.1:715000-730000 GCA_030159135.1 Actinidia polygama | reverse complement strand
TATCCCTTAGCTATGAATAAAGATTAAGTTACCTTGAAAGATTGATCGAGAGTTAGGGTCGCTATAACGAAGTCCTTAGAGTTAAAGTTGTCCCATTAGTACAAATGTTACGCCAGAATCATGTGTAGAATAATTATTATGAATATGCCAATACACGACATTCTATTAGCACGCTTATCAGAATTAAGTTAAATAATCGAGTTTAGTACTCATTATCATTAGTAAGGGAACTAGTGTATCAAAGAGTTTAAAACTATTCGTCTATGATATGTAATGAGAGAGATAGCGGAGTTATAGTGCGATGTCTACAATGTCAACGAGTCAAAGTAGAACATCAAAAGCCAGCGGAACTACTATAATCACTATCGATACCGGAATGGAATTGGGAACATACTACGATGCATTTCGTTGTTGGTTTACCAAACTCGCCACGAAGATGTAATGCCATTTGGGTCATTGTAGATCGTCTCACTAAATCGGCACACTTCTTGCCAGTGAAGACCACGTATTCATTGTCAAAGTACGCTAACCTTTATATTGCATAAATAATACGACTTCACGGAACACTAGTCTCTATAGTGTGGGATTGAGACATAAGGTTTACGTCGAAGTTTTGGAAAAGCTTACAACGAGCCTTAGGCACTGAACTTAATTTTAGTACCGCTTTCCATTCGCATACAGACGAACAATCGGAGAGAACAATTCAGACCTTAGAGGATATGTTACGTTTATGTATTCTCGACTTTCAAGGAAGTTGGGAAGCGCACTTGCCACTTGTGGAGTTCGCTTACAACAACAGTTTTCATGCGAGCATCAGAATGGCTCCGTATGAAGCCCTTTACGGGAGAAAATGTAGATCGCCCATAGGTTGGACCGAAGTTGGAGAACGATAAATTTTAGGCCTAGAGGTTGTACAACTCACAACCGATAAGATTAAAGTGATTCAATAGAGACTTCAAACCGCCTAGAGTCGCCAAAAGGGCTATGCAGATGTCCGAAGACGAGAGTTAGAATTTGAAGAAGGTGACCATGTATTTCTGAAAGTATCTCCTTCCAAGGGGATAAGTCGTTTTGGCAAAAAGGGAAAGTTAAAGCCGAGATACATAGGACCGTTCCAGATTCTTCAACGAATTGGAGCTGTTGCTTATCATATTGCTCTTCCATCAGAGTTTTTGCACGTTCACGATGCAATGCTACGGAAGTATGTTAACAATCCTATGTACGTGATAAATCAATATCCTTTAGAAATGAGTGAAGACTTGAGCTATGTCGGAAGACCAATCGAAATTGTAGATCGTCGCGACCAAGTTCTTAGGAACAAGGTCATAACCTTAATACGAGTTATATGGCAGAACCATACGTGGGAGAATTCAACTTAGGAACGAGAAGATGAGATGCGAGAACGTTTTCCGTCCCTATTTGAATGAATATTGTAATAGTTATAGTACGTTATTAGAAGAACTGAACAATTTCAATTTTTCAGTATCAACATCTTTATTCAATCTTCATTTACCATTTTAAAAATTTCATCTACCCAAGCAATTCGGGGAAAGCTGACTTGGTTAGGATAGTACCAAACGGGGAAACCATATTGTAGGTTGCCCAGACTGAGAGGGCAGTTAAGGCAGTCACAACAAAAGGTCAACCCCACAATCAGACGCATTGACGATCACAAGTGAGGTATACAATTACGCGGAAAAAAAAATTATCAGAGTGCGCAGCGGAAGCATGATGATGACGTTAGCCAAGTTTGAGGACAAACTTATTTTAAGGGGGAGAATGTAACACCCCGAATCCGTAAACTCCATTAATCGTCTTAAATACGCCACTTACAATAATTAAGGTGGACTAATTGAAAACAAAGAGTCCAAAAGACCAAATGTAAGTTAGAATTTTTCAAAACCTTGTAACTTACAAATTCTGCCTAGTTTTTTTCTTAGCGTTCGAACGCTGAAAAGGGCGTTCGAATAGTCAGCCAAATCCTTCTTGACGTTTGAACGCCAATATGAGCGTCCTAACGATGAGGCCAAAAACAAAGATTTCAAGCTCTCGCACATTTCAAATTGTAAGTAGAGCGTTCGAACCCTAATTAGCCAATTCCTTCTTAGCGTTCGAACGGGCATTCGAACGCCAGTGTGAAAAATCCTTCTTAGCGTTCGAACTCCAAAAAGGAGCATTCGAACGGTAGCAGTAAAAATAGAGAATAAAAAGGGAAGACCAAAATTAGAATGGGGGATCCACATGGGATGAAATCCCATGTGTCTCAGCATATATACACAGCCACACAAACACACCCTCACTCATTCACACACACGCTCAAAGAGAGAGAGAGAATAGAGAAAAGAGAGAAAAGGAAGAGAAGAGATAGAAGAAGGAAGAGGAGAGAGAGAGAGAAAGCTTAGAAGATCCACCTAAACTAAGAGAAACCATTATTGGAGCTTGTGAAAACTTAGAAAGAGGTAAGGAATACCACCCCTTTTATGTTCATGTAAACATGGATATATGTGAAAGGTGAGTTAGGTTAGAGACCCCATTGAGTCTTAATTGAGTTAATTAGCATGAATTAGAGTAAAATCTTATAGATTTGAGTGTGAATTTCAAACACCCCAAAGGTTTTAACGTTAGGGTTTTGATCAATTTGAAAACCTAGATCTATCGTGCTAGGAGTACATTAAAGTTCCATTTTAAGATATTGTAGTCTCCTTATGTTATTCTTCATACCTTAAAAGTCTTATAAAGATTGGAGTAGGTCTTGAGAAGTTTTAATAAAATTTCCAAAGTCCAAGTACTGTTCATGTCACTGAATGCAGTGAGTGTTCGAACGCCCAAGAATAGCGTTCAAATGGTTTCGAACGCCAGGCCAGAATTTAGGCAGATTTGACCTTTTTCCTTAAAACTTTGTAATTACGACCATAGTATGTTAGGCCAATTGAACTAACAATTGGAGACTTTAAGTACATGTCCAAGAGGATTGGACCTAGAACGGGGATGCCTAGGTTTAATCAAAAGTTTACTTATGCAAGTTAATTATTATTGTACATAAGATTGACGATTCCTTACCTCACATGTAGGAACGCCAAGCGTAGAACCTAGCCAAGGAATCCCAGGTGAGTAACACAATGACATGGACAAAACCTATGTATTTTCAAAATGATTTTTAATGTATATTATGGATATGCAAATGTTTTCCATGTTTCAATGCATAAAAATGAGTATGTTATGATATAAATGTCATGTCTTCTAAAGCATGTAAATGTTGTTATACTATGTATTCAAATCCATGGATATTTAATTGATTGATTGAAAAGCAAAGTATGTTCAAAATATGCATGTATGGTGACACTCAGAGCCCTCTCTGACGGGGCCTAAAGTTAGACAGTCCTAAGGTAGATGTGGGACGTGAAAGAAAATCATCTGCAAATTGAGATCTCAGGCCAGAAGAGCCACCCGACCTATATGGTCACTCAGTCAGTCGAGTGTTACAATTTCAGCTATGATATGCCGATGTGCATCTTTTAGATATGTCATGTATGACTATAGATGTATGTATGAAATGTCTACGTGAGCATCATGTTTATGAAAGTTATATTTTAAGAAAAAGTTATGTTCATGCTCACATGTTTTATGTATACGATATACATATGATATGAAATCATCCATGATATTTTATGTTCATGCATTGATGTTATTCACTAAGCTTTAGCTTGCATTTTCAAAAATAATTTCAGGTAGCCAATCAGAAGAGCCATAGAAGAAGGCGTCATGTGAATTTAGTTTTGTGGCCTATGGGCCTTACGTTATGTAGAAATGTACGGCCGTAATATGTATAGTTTAATTCGGCCATAAGATGTACGTAAATAGTTGAACTTAGGCACAACTTTGGATATTGGTGTGCACGTCACACTTTTTTATTTTTAGATATTATGACGTTTCCGCAAAAGAAAAATTTATGTCATTTTGAATAAAAATGCACAGGTGATCAACCAGAAGACAGGTAAGTTGGCCTTGGCGGCCAGCCTCCGGCCATCATGTGCCCACAATCCGCATAGGCCGGGTTGCGGGGCATGACATTATACATATAGCATTTTATAACATATGTGAGCATAAACATGACTTTTTTTGAAACATAACTTCATAATTTTTCTTGAAATATGGCATTTCATAAACTTGAAGCTCATATAATCATACATAACATATCATGAAAAATGTACCACCTCGGCATAACATAACATGGCGACCATATAGGTCGGGTGGCTCTTTAGGCCTAAGATGTCTCAATTGTAGAGTGAAGCTTATTTTATGTCCCCCACTCCACCGTTAGGACCATTAAGCTAGATTAAGGTCCCACCACGAGGGACCCTGAGTGTCACTATGCACATACTTGAACATAATTCATTTAACATGTAAACCAAACATCCATGGGTTTTCATTCATATTATAACATCATAGAATACATTTTGAAGATATGGCATTATATTGAGAACATAGTCATTGAGGCATTGAAAGTATGAAAAATATTTGCATATACATAGTATATATTGAAAGTACATAATTTTGTTCATGGCATCATGTTACTCACTTGGATTCTCTTGGTTAGGTGCTATGTCACATGTCCCTACATATAAAGCATATGATACAATGTGTCAATACTACGCTTCATAATACATAATTTAAACTACTTCTCTAGGCTTAGACCTCTAACAATGAACCTATAGTCTTTCCATAGGTAGGTTAAGGGACCCAACTTACTTTTGATAACTAAAATGGTTTAAATTGAAAAGGGTCAAAACTATCTAAAATTGGTCTTGGCGTTCGAACGCTGATTCTGGCATTTAAACGTTAAGTTTAAAAGTGACTACCATTCGAACGCCCCAAAAGTATATTGGAAGTGTCATTCAAACGCTAAGACCAAAAGTCTGGACCGTTCGAATGTTGTTCATGGGCGTTCGAGCGCCGACTGCGTTCAGTAGTAGCAACAGTAGCTGGTTTTCAAAATTTTTACCAAAACTCAATTAAATCTTTCCCATTCTTCCCAAGGTTTCTAGAGTACCAAGAGTAACCTAAAAGGACTACAATACCTCAAAATTAATCTTCCATTTTAATCCTAGCATGATAAATCTAAAAAGAAAGTAAAACTAAAACCCTAACTTAACAAAAATTGGGATTTTTGGCTTTACCTTATTTTTAAACTTCCACAAGCTTTAATAATGGTGTCCTTTAGTCTTAGGGGAGCTTTCCCAAGCTCCCTCTATCTTTCTTCTCCTTCCTCCTTTCTCTTTTCTCTTTCTCCTCTCTCTTTTTTTCTCTCTTTGTGTACGCATGTGTGTGTGTATGTGTGTGTGTTATGAAGTGTGTGTGTATATATAATTGAAGACACATGGGAAATTACCCCATGTGCCTAACCCCACTTAGCTCCCTTATTCCCCTTTTCTTTTCTTTTTATTTTTATTTAACTCTGTTAGCGTTCGAACGCTAAGAAGGATTTTAGTTGGGTAGGGTTCGAACGCCCCTTTTTAGCGTTTGAAATCACCGAGAGCTTGACATTTGAAATTTTGCCTAAGCGTTTGAACTCCCTTATTGGCGTTCGAACTCCAAGAAGAAATTGGCTGACCATTCGAACGCTCATTTTGGCATTCGAACGCTAAAAAGAAAATTGGGCAGGAACTTAAAGTTTTAAAGTTTGAAGAATTACTAACTTATATTTTGCTCTCTTGGACCCTTATCTTTTAATTAGTCGACCTTAATTATCGTACACGGCGTAATTAATATGATTAATAAAATTTACGGATTTTGGGTATTACAAAGTCTTTCTATTAATTGCTGAAATAAAAGTCAACATTGCATTTTCTTGTCTAATTTCAACTTATTTACTCGCCCTAAACAAATCACATCTTTGTATCATTCTGGTTTTAAAACACCATATACGCATGTGCCCATAAATAAATCAATTGAATCGTATACAATCCTTACATTGTAACGTCAATTCCCAATATATATTTTTCATATTAGAAGTTAACGCACCATAAGAAACAACCATTATCAATTGCACCTCCATATCTTTTAAGATAATCTCCATCTTTCAATACCACGCTAACCAAATATCAGTATTATTCCTACGTCCAAAACATTTGTCAGAAATTACAATTTGTAATTATCGCCAATTCACTTTCAACTTGCTTGATATAAATAATCGTTCTTCAAACTATTCGGTATCAGTTCAATATATATATATTTAACTTTGTCCATCACATAAAATCAAAAACCACAAGTTAATGCATTCAGCATGCCGCTTAACATCAATCATGTCCCTCAAAATCCTTTAGTAAATTCTTCATATAATCATTTTACTCAAAACTCAAGAGATGAATAACTCCAAAGAATATAATACGAACCAAGACTTTCAATCATTGTTTCATAAATCAAATTTTCTTAAAATCATTTAATATCCTCAAAATATATTACTTTCTCATTCAATCAATAATAGGCTACCATCTCAAAGCTCATTCTCAATTCAATAATCAATACACCTACAAATCTCTAAGAAATCTCACGAATTGATATCAGAAGCCTACGCACCATAAAATGATAGCCATCATCAGTCAAACTTTTCATATAATATAAAAGAAAACTCAACTCTCCAATACCACACTAATCAACATCAATGGGCTATTCCATATTTCCCAATCATTTAAATAAAATTACAATCTATCTCCAAAATAAAATAAAACTCAACCATATTCTATTGAATAAACTCAGTTATACATTAAAGAGTCGAAATCTTAGATTCAGAAGGTCCAAAACTCTTTCACTTAAAATCGTTCTACCTCCCAAACATCTATGCACAAGAAACTACAATTGTTTATACAAAATCAAGAAACTACAAGAAACCACAACTAAATACAAAATCAAACATATAATACCATATTTTATATATAAATACTACTCCATAGGAACAACTTAAATCCGCGCAACTCTGACATAAATATCTCTATTACACATCATATCTCTCCCAACAACTATAGCACATTAGGATATATATAAAAAATAACTTTACCATCTCCCGTAGGTGTAAGATTATATAACAATATAATCAAGAGTTCTTAATCCTTAAATGATATAAATAGAATACCCAAATTCACTTTCTCTCTTTCAAAGATTTTACACATGGGTCACAAGTTTAGCTCAATAAAAAGATATAGTTGGGTTATCAAATTCAAAGAAAATGAGAATGGAATTAGGAAACTAAACTAGATATCCGAATTGAAATTGCATCGGCCAAATGCATTTCAATACAAACATCCATGATCAGTCACCTAATAAAGGCTCCATAAAACAAATTAAGATAGTCAATGGATTTCTCTCTTACTACGATGAATGACAATCAAACAAATCTCAACTATAACACCCCAAATCTATAAATTCTATTAACCCCATGAATTATACCGTAAATGATAATCAAAGTGGATTGTAGAAAGTTAGTGGTCAAAGAGACCAAATGTAAGTTAGAAATTATTTAAAGCCTTAAACTTGTAAATTCTGCCCAGTTTTCCTCTAGGCATTCGAACGCCCATATGGGAGTTCGAACGCCAAGGCCAAAAATCAGAGTTTAAACTCCCGTACTTATCAAACTATAAGTAGGGCGTTCGAACCCTGCCCAGCCAAAATCCTTCTAAGCGTTCGAACGCTTAAAGGGGCGTTCGAACGCTAAGAGTAAAAATAGAAAAATAAAAAGGAACACAAGATTAAAGAAAGAAAGAACCACATGGGATCATTTCCCAACTCAGCCTTTACAGCCACATACACACCATACATATACACACTTCACACTTCCAAACACACACACTCACGTACAAGACAGAAAGAGAAGAGAAAAAAAGAAAGAGAGAGAAAGAGGAAAGAGGAAAAAGAAAGAAAGGAAAAGAGAGTTTGAAAAAGCTCACTTAGGGCTAAAAGACTCCATAGTGAAGCTCAAGGGAAGCTTGGAAAGAAGGTAAAACCAAAAATCCAAATTTCTATGTTACTGTTCCAGCTACTATTCTTGTCATTGAACGCGATGAGCGTTTGAATGCCCAAGAATAGCGTTTAAACGGTCCAGCGTTTGAACGCAACTTCTAGCACAATGTTGAGCATTCAAACGACAACTAGATTTTTAGCCTTAGCGTTCGAACGTCAGATTCAACGTTCAAACACCAAGACCATTTTAGGCAGCTTTGACCCTTTACACTTAAAATCATTTTTAGTATTTAAAGCAAGTTAGGCCCTTTAACCTAATACTTAAGGACTTAAAATACAAGTCTATGGGGTTTAAACCTAGAACGAGAATATCTAAGTTGAGTCGATAATTTACGTCATGTTAACTAGATTTTTCTAAAGTTAGTAATTGTAGGACTTTAAATGTAGGAACGCCGAGTCTAGCACTCAACCAAGGGAAAATCAGGTGAATAACATGATGCCATGGACAAAATCTATGTTATGTAGAAATGTACGATCATGACATGTATAATTTATTTTGGTCATAAGATGTATGTAACTATTTGAACTTAGGCACCACTCTGTATACAGTATGGACATGACACTTTAATATTTTTAGTTATGATTACGTTTTCACAAAAAATAAATTTATATCATTTTCATGAGTATGCACAGGAAGACAGGTAAGTTGGCCTTGGCGGGCAAGCCGTCGTCCATCACGCGCCCACGATCCGCATAGGCCAGGTTGTGGATGTGACAGAGTGGTATCAGAGCATTACGTTTATGTAGTACATATAGCTATAGGTTTACACCATACGACGATAGAGTCAAGTCTAGATAGAAGTCTAAGATTGACTAGAATATGTGTTATGTGCTACATGTTATATGTTATGTTATGCTAGGATGCCTTATAACTATTGTTATGATATATGTCTAAACGTTTAATGTGTTTGTAGAAGATATGCTGCCTAGAATAGGTCGAGGCCGTAGAGGGGCAGCAGAGCCCGAAGGCCGAATCGACTGTATAGAGAGAATCCTTTGAAGGACTAATTCAAGTAGTCCATGAGGTTAACAACAATAACCATGACAATGCGCCAGAGCAACCAGCAATGCGAGTGCGAGGAGCCTAAGTGATGCATCGTACCACAATTAAATAGTTTCAACAACTGAAGCCCCCAACTTTTTACGGAACCCCAGATCCCATGGCCGCGGAGTCTTGGCTATTGGGTATCGAGAGAGTGTTTGAAGTTCTACCATGCATAGAGGAGCAGAAAGTGGTATTTGCCACGTTCACGTTTGAAAGAGCCGCTTTAATTTTGTGGCAATTGAAGAAGCCATTGGAGCCGTTGTGGTTATGGCCCAGATTTTTAGAAGTATTCAATGAGGAGATTTATGAAAGATTTTCCAAAATAGGCCTAAGATTAGGGTATCACCAACTGAAAGTTAGAGCGAGCGACATAGAAAAGACAGCTTTTCAAACCAGATACGGCCATTATGAATTCCTTGTCATGCCATTTGGAGTTACTAATGCGCCAGCCACATTCATAGATTTGATGAACCAGGTATTTAAACCCTATCTTGATGAATTCGTTATTGTTTTCATTGATGATATTTTGGTGTATTCTAAGAGTTTTGTAGAACATGAACAACACCATAGGAAATTGTAAGCCAAACTAAAGAAATGTGAGTTTTGGCTATCAAGTGTGACGTTTCTTGGACACATCATCAGTGCAGATGGAGTGTCTGTTGATCCTTACAAGGTTGAAGCCATTGTGAATTGGCTGAGGCCAACGGATGTGACAGAAGTCAGGAGTTTCATGGGTTTAGCCGGGTACTATCGGAGATTTGTGAAAGATTTCTCCAGGATTGCAATACCTTTGACACAGCTTATGCGGAAGAACGTTCCATTTGAATAGAATGAGAAGTGTGAGAAGAGTTTTCAAATATTGAAGAAGCGATTAGTATCCGCACCGATCTTAGCCTTACCATCCGGAACTGACAGTTTTAATATCTACAGTGATACATCATATCGAGGGTTAGGATGCATGTTGATGCAATATGGGAAAGTAATTGCCTATGTCTCAAGACATTTGAAACCGCAGTAGTGTTTGCCTTGAAAATTTGGCACCACTACCTATACGGAGTGACATGTGAAGTTTTCACCGACCACAAGAGTTTGAAGTATCTTTTCATTCAAAAAGAACTGAATATGAGACAACGAAGATGGCTTGAGTTAATCAAGGACTACGACATCCTTATCCAGTATCACCCGAGAAAAGCTAACGTTGTAGCCGACACCTTAAGTCAAAAATCGGGTGTTAATTTGGCATGCATTTTTACGTCGCAAGTACCATTATTTGTTGAGCTAGAGAGAGCCAAAATTGAAGTGGTTGCACCGAACACCAATATGATACTTACTACCATGATTGCTCAGCCGATGTTGATGGAAGTGGCAAGATTACGACAACCAGAAGACCCATACTTGTGGAAGATCTATGAAGAGGTGGGAGTAAATCCTAAGCCTAACTTTACTTTGCAAGATGGAGCTCTTAGATTCCAAGGCCTCTTGTGCGTGCCAGACATAGCCGAAGTGAAAAGACAAATATTAGAGGAAGCCCACAATACGAAATTCACGACGCATCCAGGAGGAACGAAAATGTATAGAGACTTAAAGGAAACGTTTTGGTGGCCGGGAATAAAGAAAAAGATAGCTGAGTTCGTGTCCCAATGTCTATCATGTCAACAAGTCACAACCAAACATCAAAGACCAGCGGGACTACTACAATCACTACCAGTACCATAATGGAAATAAGAGCATATTACGATGGATTTTGTTGTTGGGTTACCTAACTCGCCATGAGGATGTAACGCCATTTGGGTCATTATAGACTGTCTCACCAAGTCATCGCATTTCTTACCAGTGAAGACAATGTATTCATTATCAAAGTACGCAAACCTTTAAATTGTGAATATAATACAACTTCATGGTATGCCTGTGTCGATAGTGTCGGATCGAGATCCAAGGTTTACGTCGAAGTACTAGAAAAGCTTACAACGAGCCTTAGGCACTGAACTTAATTTTAGTACCGCTTTCCATCCGTAGATAGACGAACAATCAGAGAGTACAATTCAGACCTTAGAGGATATGCTACGCTTATGTGTTCTCGACTTTCAAAAAAATTGGGAAGCGCACTTGCCACTCATGGAGTTCGCTTACAACAACAATTTTTATGCGAGCATCGGAATGGATCTGTATGAAGCCCTTTATGGGAGAAAATGTAGATCACCCATAAATTGGACTAAAGTGGGAGAACGATTAATTTTAGACCCAGAGATTGTGCAACTCACAACTAATAAGATTAAAGTGATTCAGTAGAGACTTCGAATCGCACAGAGTCTCCAAAAGAGTTATGCGGATGTTTGAAGACAAGAGTTAGAATTTAAAGAAGGTGACCATGTATTTTTGAAAGTATCTCCTTCCAAAGGGATAAGTCGTTTTGGCAAAAAGGGGAAGTTAAAGCTGAGATACGTAGGACCATTCCAGATTCTTTAACGAATTGGAGCCGTCGCTTATCGTATTGCTCTTCCACCGAAGTTTTGGCATGTTCATGATGTTTTTCATGTCTCAATGTTACGGAAGTACGTTCACGACCCCACGCATGTGATTAATCACTATCCTTTGGAAGATAGTGAAGACATAAGCTATGTCGAGAAACCAATCAAAATTGAGGATCGTCGCGACCAAGTTCTTAGGAACAAGGTCATTCCCTTAGTGCAAGTATTATGACAAAATCATACATGGGAAGAATTAACGTGGGAACGAGAAGATGAGATGCGGAAGCGTTATCCGTTGAGGTACGATTATTGAAAGAAACTAAATAGTTTTATGTTACGATATCAGTATCTCTATTTAATCTTCATTTAACATTTTGGTAGTTTCATCTACCCAAGCAATTCGGGGAATGCTGACTTGTTTTGGAAAAATATCAACCGAGTTACCATGGTATGGGTTGCCCAACTGAGAGGGCAGTAGAGGCAGCTGCAACGGGTTAAACCCCCATCAGATACATTAATCATCATGAATTAAACATACAAGGATGCAAAAATTTTTATCAGAGTACTCAGCGGAAGCATGATGGCATTAGCCAAGTCTGAGGACAAACTTATTTTAAGAGGGGGAAATATAACACCCCAAATCTGTAAATTCTATTAATCCCATGAATTACAAAGTGGATATTAGGAAGTTAGTGGTCAAAGAGACCAAATGTAAGTTAGAAATTATTTAAAGCCTTAAACTTGTAAATTCTGCCCAATTTTCCTCTAGGCGTTCGAACGCCCATATGGGAGTTCGAACGCTAAGGCCAAAAATCAGAGTTCAATCTCCCGCACTTATCGAATTGTAAGCAGAGCGTTCGAACCCTGCCCAGCCAAAATCCTTCCAAGCGTTCGAATGCTTAAAGGGGTGTTTGAACGCTAAGAGTAAAAATGGGAAAATAAAAAAGAACACAAGATTAAAGAAAAGGACGAACCACATGGGATCATTTCCTAACTCAGCCTTTACAGCCACATATACACATTTCACACTTCGAAACACACACACTCAGGTACAAGAGAGAAAGAGAATAGAAGAAAAGAAAGAGAGAGAAAAAGAAAAGAGGAAGAAGAAAGAAAGAAAGAAAGGAAGAGAGAGTTTGGGAAAGCTCACCTAGGGCTAAAAGACTCTATAGTGAAGCTCAAGGGAAGCTTGGAAAGAAGGTAAAATCACAAATCTAAATTTCTATGTTAGGTTTTTAGTTTTATTTTCTTTCTAGATCTAGTATTATAGAGTTTGAATTAAGGGTTAAACATTAGATATGTTAGTTCGTTTGAGTCAGTCTATGTACCCTCAAAGCCTTAGAAAGATTTGAGTTGGTTTGGTAAAGATTTAGTAAATTCTATAAAGTCCAGCTACTGTTCCTGTCACTGAACGCGATGAGCATTCGAATGCCCAAGAACAGCGTTCGAACGGTTTAGCATTCGAACGCAACTTCCAGCACAATGTTGAGCATTTGAACGACAACCATATTTTTAGCCTTAGAGTTCGAATGTCAGATCCAACGTTCGAACACCAAGGCCATTTTAGGCAGCTTTGACCCTTCACACTTAAAATCATTTTAAGTA
The DNA here is from genome assembly GCA_030159135.1 of Actinidia polygama. Taxonomy (NCBI): domain Eukaryota; kingdom Viridiplantae; phylum Streptophyta; class Magnoliopsida; order Ericales; family Actinidiaceae; genus Actinidia; species Actinidia polygama. Next base: position 716,869 of record BRYF01000025.1, on the reverse strand, counting down.
TTTAAAGCAAGTTAGGCCCTTTAACCTAATACTTAAGGACTTAAAATACAGGTCTAAGGGGTTTAAACCTAGAACAAGAATGTCTAAGTTGAGTCGATAATTTACGTCATGTTAACTAGATTTTTCTAAAGTAAGTAATTGTGACCTTTAAATGTAGGAACGCCGAGTCTAGCACTCAACCAAAAGAAAATCAGGTGAGTAACACGATGCTATGGACAAAACCTATGTATTTTCAAAATGATTTTTCAACACATAATATAGTATATTCAATTGTTTTTCATGCTTTCCATGCATTAAAGTTATGTTCTCAATATAATGCCATGTCTTAAAAAATGGATGTTATGATATTATGTTACGAACGAAAACCCCATGGATGTTGGTTTACATGACAATTGAATTATGTTCAAATGTATATGCATAATGACACTCAGGGTCCTCTTGTGGTGGGACCTTAATCTAACCTAATGGTCCTAGAAGGTAGATGAGGGACGTGAAATAAATCATCTACAAGGGATATCTTGGCCTAAAGTGCCACCCAACTTATATGGTCCTATGTTATGTTAATCCGAGTTGTTATATTTTCATGATATGTTATGTATATTTATGGAAACAAGTGATGCCATGTTTATGAAAGATCAAGTTTATGAATAAATGTTTGAGGAAAGTTATGTTATACTCACTTGTTTCGCACGTATGATATATGTATGATATGAAATTGATTCATGGTATTTTACGTTCATACATATGTTGTTATTCACTAAGCTTTAGCTTACGTTTTCAAAAACAAATTTCAGGTAGTCAATCCGAAGAGCCATATAAGAATGCGTCGTGTGGATTTAGTTTTGTGGCCTATGGGCCTTTTGTTATGTAGAAATGTACGATCATGACATGTATAATTTAATTTGGCCATAAGATGTATGTAAATATTTGAACTTAGGCACAGCTCTGTATACAGTATGGACGTAACACTTTAATATTTTTAGTTATGATTACGTTTCCATAAAAGATAAATTTATATCATTTTCATGAGTATGCACAAGAAGACAAGTAAGTTGGCCTTGGCGGGCAAGTCATCTGCCATCACGCGCCCACGATCCGCATAGGCCGGGTTGCGGGACGTGACAAAATGGTATCAGAGCATTAGGTTTATGTAGTACACAAAGCTATAGGCTTACACCATACGACGATAGAGTCACGTCTAGATAGAAGTCTAAGACTTACTAGAATATGCGTTATGTGTTACATGTTATATGTTATGTTATGCTAGGATACCGTATAACTATTGTTATGATATATGTTTAAACGTTTAATGAGTTTGTAGAAGATATGCCGCCTAGAATAGGTCGAGGCCGTAGAGGGGCAGCAGAGCCCGAAGGCCGAATCGACCGTATAGAGAGAATCCTTGAAGGACTAGTTCAAGTAGTCCATGATGTTCACAACAATAACCATGATAATGTGCCAGAGCAACCAGCAATGCCAGTGCCGGGAGCCGTAGTAATGCATGTACCACAATTAAATAGTTTCAACAACTGAAGCCCCTAACTTTTTACGGAATCCCAGATCCCATGGCCGCGGAGTCTTGGCTATTGGGTAATCTACATGAGCTAAAGATTAACATGCTCACAATAGGTAGTGAAACTCATAAGGTATGATATAGAAACACCATCCATCATAGATATTCAAAAATAAAGTATATCATATAATGCATTGACATATAATATGGAATGCTACATCATATCTATCCACCTCATATGTATATCATCATCAACATTAATATTAAATCATTCAATTAAATATGAATAAGATTATCTATTTTTTTTCACCTGTTACTGCACTTACATCTCGATAAGATCACTCTTTAGGTTATCT
>BRYF01000025.1:702500-707500 GCA_030159135.1 Actinidia polygama | reverse complement strand
ATCGAAATGTTTACAATGTCAGCAAGTCAAAGTCGAACATCAAAGACCGGCGGGATTACTACAATCGTCACCGATACCAGAATGGAAATGGGAACATATTACGATGGATTTCGTTGTTGGTTTACCAAACTCGCCACGAGGATGTAATGCCATTTGGGTCATTGTATACCATCTCACCAAGTCAGCGCATTTCTTACCAGTGAAGACCACGTATTCATTGTCAAAGTACGTGAACCTTTACATTGCAGAGATAATACGACTTCACGGTACGCCTGTGTCGATAATGTCGGATCGAGATCTGAGGTTTACGTCGAAGTTTTGAAAAAGCTTACAACGCACTGAGCTTAATTTTAGTACTGCTTTTCATCCACAGACAGACGGACAATCGGAGAGAACAATTTAGACCTTAGAGGATATGCTACGCTTATGTGTTCTCAACTTTCAAGGAAATTGGGAAGCGCACTTGCCACTTGTGGAGTTCGCTTACAATAACAGTTTTCATGAGAGCATCGAAATGGCTCTATATGAAGCCCTTTATGGGAAAAAAGGTAGATCACCCATATGTTGGACTGAAGTTGGAGAACGAAAAATTGTAGGCCCTAGAGATTGTACAACTCACAATCGATAAGATTAAAGTGATTCAACAGAGACTTCGAACTGCCCAGAGTCGCCAAAAGAGCTATGCGGATATACGAAGACAAGAGTTAGAATTTGAAGAAGTGACCATCTATTTTTGAAAGTATCTCCTTCCAAGGGAATAAGTCATTTTGGCAAAAAGGAAAAGTTAAAGCCGAGATACGTAGGCCGTTCAAGATTCCTCAACGAATTGGAGCTATCGCTTATCGTATTGCTCTTCCACCGAAGTTTCTGCATGTTCATGATGTTTTTCATGTCTCAATGTTACGGAAGTACGTTCACGACCCCACGCATGTGATTAGTCATTATCCTTTGGAAGTGAGTGAAAACATGAGCTATGTTGAGAAACCAATCGAAATTGTGGATTGTCGCGATCAAGTTCTTAGGAATAAGGTCATAACCTTATTACTAGTTATATGGAATAACCATACGTGGGAGGAATCAACTTAGGAACGAGAAGATGAGATGCGAAAACGTTTTTCGTCCCTATTTGAATGAATGTTGTAATAATTGAAGTACGTTATTAAAAAAATTGAACAATTTTGATTTTCAGTATCAACATCTTTATTCAATCTTTAATTACCATTTTGGCAGTTCATCTACCCAAGCAACTCGGAGAAGGCCGATTTGTCTTGGATAGCACCAATCAGGGAAACCATGTTGTAGGCTGCCTAGATTTAGAGGGCAGTTAAGGCAGTCGTAATAAAAGATCAACCCCACAATCAGACGGATTAATGATTATAAGTTAGATATACAATTACTCAAAGAATTTTATTAGAGTGCACCGCGGAAGTATGCCGTTAACCAAGTTTGAGGACAAACTTTTATAAAGGAAGGGAGAATGTAACACCCCGAATCCTTAAACTCCATTAACTCCATGAATTATGCCACGAATGATAATAAAAGTGGATTATAGGAAGTTAGTGGTCAAAGAAACCAAATGTAAGTTAGAATTTATTTAAAGCCTTAAACTTGTAATTTCTTCCTAGTTTTCCTCTAGGCATTCGAACGCCCATATGGGAGTTCGAACGCTAAGGCCAAAAATCAAATTTCAAACTCTCGCACATTTCGAACTGTAAGAAGGACGTTTGAACCCTGCCAAGCCAAAATCCTTCTTAGCGTTCGAACGGTTTTTCGAACGCCAGATCCAGAAATCCTTCTTAACGTTCGAACGCTTAAAGGTACGTTCTAACGTCAGCAGTAAAAACAGAAAATAAAGAGAGGAATACGAAATTAGAATGGGGGAGCCACATGGGATGAAATCCCATGTGTCTTCTAATATATACACACATGCTTCACACAACACACACACACATAGAAAAGAAAAGGACAAGAGAAGAGAAAAGAAAGAGAAGAGAGAGAGAGACATTGGAGCTCAAATCAAAAGCTAAGAAAGGTCATATAAGCCATTTTTGAAGCTCAAGGAAGCTTTTAGAAGAGGTATAAACTCAAACCCCTTAATTATATGTATATATGTATAGTTTAGGGTTTTACATTAACTTTAATCTTAGATCTAGTATGTTAGGGTCACTTTTCAAAGATAAATTTGAGATATTGTAACCTTCTTGAGTCCTTCTTTACACCCTAGGACTCTTGGAGCGATTTGAGTTGTATTGGGAAAGATTTGGAGGAATTGTTAGAGACCAGTTACTGTTCCTGTGATTTCACACAGTGAGCATTCGAACGCTCAAGAACAGTGTTCGAACGGTCTAAAGATTTTGCCTAGGCGTTCGAACGCCACTTCTAGAACACTTTTGAGCGTTTGAATGGTCAGCCACTTTTAGCCTTAGCGTTCGAACGCCAATATGGGAGTTTGAACGCCAAGACCAATTTTTGACAAGTTGTGACCTAGAATGAATACTTTAGGGTCGAGTAAAAAAATTTAATTAGTTTGATTGATTTTCATGGGATATAGTATTGACATTCTGTGCCTTGTATCCTTATATGTAGGAATGCCAAGCGTAGAACCTAGCCAAGGAATCCCAGGTGAGTAACACAATGACATGGACAAAACCTATGTATTTTCAAAATAATTTTCAACACATATTATGTATATACAAAGGTTTTTTTCATGTTTCAATGCATAAAATGAGTATGTTAAGATATAAATATCATATCTTCTAAAGCATGCAAAGGTTGTTATATTATGTATTAAAATCCATGGATATATGATTGATTGAAAAGCAAAGTACGTTCAGAATATGTATGTATAGTGACACTTGGAGTCCACTCTGACGGGACCTAAAGTTAGATAGTCCTAAGGTAGATGTGGGACATGAAATAAAATCATCTGCAAATCGAGATATCTCAGGCCTAAAGAGCCACTTCTCTATCTTCTAGTTGATCACCTGTGCATTTTTATTCAAAATGACATAAATTTTTCTTTTGCAGAAATGTCATAATATCTAAAAATAGAGAAGTGTGATGTGCACCAATATACAGAGTTGTGCTTAAGTTCAACTATATATGTACATCTTATGGCCGAATTAAACTACACATATTACGGCCGTACATTTTTACATAACATAAGGCCCATAGGCCACAAAACTAAATTCACACGACGCCTTCTTCTATGGCTCTTCTGATTGGCTACCTTAAATTATTTTTGAAAACGTAAGCTAAAGCTTAGTGAATAACATCAATGCATGAACATAAAATACCATAAATGATTTCGTATCATACGTACATCGTATACATAAAATATGTGAGCATGAACATAACTTTTTCTTGAAATATAACTTTCATAAACGTGATGCTCACATAGACATTTCATACATACTTCTATAGTCATACATGACATATTTGAAAGATGCACATCGGCATATCATAGCTGAAAATTGTAACACTCGATTGACTGAGTGACCATATAGGTCGGGTGGCTCTTTTGGCCTGAGATCTCAATTTGCAGATGATTTTCTTTCACGTCCCACATCTATCTTAGGATTGTATGACTTTAGGTCCCGTCAGAGAGGGCTCCGAGTGTCACCATACATGCATATTCTGAACATATTTTGCTTTTCAATCAATCAATCAATCAAATATCCATGGATTTCAATACATAGTATAACAACATTTACATGCTTTAGAAGACATGACATTTATATCTTAACATACTCATTTTTATGCATTGAAACATGAAAAACATTTGCATATACATAATATACATTGAAAATTATTTTAAAAATACATAGGTTTTGTTCATGTCATTGTGTTACTCACCTGGAATTTCTTGGCTAGGTTCTACGCTTGGCGTTCCTACATGTGAGGTAAGGAATCGTCAATCTTATGTACAATAATAATTAATCGGTATAATGTAAACGTTTGATTAAACCTAGGCATCCTCGTTCTAGGTCCAACCCTCTTGGACATGTACTTAAAGTCTCCAAATGTTAGTTCAATTGGCCTGACATATTATGGTCGTAATTATGAAGTTTTAAGAAAAAATATCAAATCTGCCTAAATTCTGGCCTGGCATTCGAACTTCCATATTGGCGTTCGAATGCTAGGGTGACTGTTCGAACGCTATTCTTGGGCGTTCGAACGCTTTATGCGTGGAACAATAGGAACAGTAGCTGAACTTACAATTTTTACCAAAAACTTAATCAAACTAACTTGAATCTTCCTAATGCTTTGAGGTTGTGATATACAACTCAAGGACACTATCATATCTTAAAATGGACTTTTAAAAATCTAACTTAGTAGATCTAAGTTTTAAAATCAAACAAAACCCTAATCTACAACATACATATATATACATGGGTTTTTGAGGTTATACCTTCTTTCCAAGCTTCCTTTGAGCTTTGTTGAGCTTCCCTAAGCCCCAAATCTCTTTCTCTTTTGCTTCTTCCTCTTTCCTTCTCTCTTTTCTTTTCTTTTCTCTCTTCTCTTTTCCCCCTCGTAGGTGTGTGTGTGAAGGAGTGAGAGTGAGTGTTTGTGTGGCTGTGTATATATCAGTTGAGACACATGAGATTTTATCCCATGTGGCTCCCCCATTTTAATTTCGTATTCCTCTCTTTATTCTCCATTTTTAATGCTACCGTTCGAACGCTCCTTTTTGGAGTTCGAACGCTAAGAAGGATTTTTGACACTGGCGTTCGAACGCTAAGAAGGAATTTGGCTAATCAGGGTTCGAACGCCCTGCTTACAGTTCAAAATGTGCGAGATCTTGAAATCTTTGTTTTTGGCCTTACCGTTCGGACGCTCATATTGGCGTTCGAACGTCAAGAAGGATTTGGCTGACCGTTCGAACGCCCCTTTCAGCGTTCGAACGCTAAGAAGAAAACTGGACAGAATTTGTAAGTTACAAGCTTTTGAAAAATTCTAACTTACATTTGGTCTTTTTGACTCTTTGTTTTTAATTAGTC
>BRYF01000025.1:677500-680000 GCA_030159135.1 Actinidia polygama | reverse complement strand
TTATGGCAGAATCATATGAGGGAAAAATTGACTTGGGAACGAGAAGATGAGATGCGAGAGCGTTTTCCGTCCCTATTTGAATAAATGTTGTAATAATTAAAGTACGTTATTAGAAGGAACTGAATAATTTTAAGTTCCAGTATCAACATCTTTATTCAATCTTCAATTACCATTTTGGTAGTTTCATCTACCCAAGCAATTCGGGGAAGGCCAACTTGTTTTGGGATAGTATTAATCGAGGAACCATGTTGTAAGTTGCCCAAACTGAGAAAGCAGTAGAGGCAATCGCAACAAAGGGTTAACCCCATAATCAAACGTATTATCGATCACAAAATAAACACGACAACGTGAAAAATTTTATCAGAGTGCGCAGCGGAAGCATAATGACATTAGCTAAGTTTGAGGACAAACTTATTTTAAGGAGAAGAGAATGTAACACCCCAAATTCGTAAATTCCATTAACCCCATGAATTACGCCGTAAATAATAATCAAAGTGGATTATAGGAAGTTAGTGGTCAAAGAGACTAAATATAAGTTAGAATTTATTTAAAGCCTTAACCTTGTAATTTTTGCCCTGTTTTCTTCTTAGCGTTCAAACGCCAGAATGAGCATTCCAATGGTCATACCAAATCCCTCTTAGCATTCAAACGCCAAAATGAACGTTCGAACGGTAATGCCAAAATGCGAATGACAAGCTCACGGGAATATTGAATTGTAATAAGGGTGTTCGAACGCTGCCCAACTAAAATCCTTCCTAGCATTCGAACGGGGCATTGGAACGCAAGACCAAAATCCTTCTTAGCGTTCGAACACTAAAAAATGGCGTTCGAACGGTCACTACAGAAAATGATAAATAAAAAGGGAACACCGAAATTAATGTGGGGGGAAGACACATGGGATCATTTTCCATATGTCTCAGCAAATTATACACATACATGCCTTACACTTCACACTCACACACCCACACCATACGTAGAGAGAGAGAAGAGAGGAAAGAAGGAAGAGAAAGGAGAGAAAGAGGAAGAAGAAAAGGAAGAGTGAGAGAAGGAGCTTGAAAGACTCCATCAAGGCTAGAGGAAGCCAATGTCAAGCTTTAAGAAAGGTAAAAATGTATATATATGTGTATGTATAGTTTAGGGTTTTAGTTTAATTTTAAATTTTTAGATTTACCATGCTAGGGTTCAAATTAAGAGTTGGTTTTAAGATATTGTAGCCTCCTTAGACTATTTTTCATGCCTTAGATGTGACGACCCGACCCATGCCGTTAATGATAATCTCAATCATATTCCGTAAACGTCTCCTTTTATATACAATCAGAGTCTTTATTTTATAATCTATTCAAAAAATTTAAATTAAAATAAAATAATTTAAAATCTAAGTCTTTCTTTCCCGACTTATCTCGCACTACCCGAATTCCCACGTACACCTGAAAAATAATTAAGCAGGAAAGTATACAATACGACAAAATATGCTCAACGAATCAAAAATGGCCCAACAATAAATGTCAGAGTAGCACAACGAATCAATGTTTCATCAAAGACCTCATACCAGGTCTTTCCTGGTACGCGACTGGTGCCCGGTCTCGCCCACTTCACCAAGCTCTTCGGCTTTATCCAGTGCCAGGGTTATTTGCAGGGTCACCCAATTCGTACCATTAAATACCATGACACTTTAGCCAACACACATCATGATTTCAATAATATCACGAATTTCAATAGATAGCACACTTGGTCAAAAGAGTACAAAATCAGATAATTTAAGAAATAACTCCAGAGTTTTAGAAAGCATATTGTATACCTCCTGCTTATCTCAAATTAAAATTGAGACCAGTAGATATGAAGATCTGACTCTCACAATCATCATACTAAAATTTTACCTCGATCCGACATCATCTTACCGTTGATCTACTTCCCTATAAATTTTCCAAGTCTCATATTTTTTTCTTTCTCACTCTCTGTTCGTGTATGTCTCTCTCTCTCGGCTGATGTCTTTTTTTCTTTTTGCCCTTTGTCTCTCTTTTAACACACACACACGCATATATATATGTGGGCATGTGGACAAATTTTACAATTATCATACGACAACACGTGCCCCCATGAGTAGCCAAAACTTTTATCAAAATTACACTTTATACCCTTCAATTTTAAGTAATTATATTATTTAAATGTCCTATTTAATTTTAACCCAAAAGTTATTAATCTTTTAATTTTACCCCAAAACATATTAAATAGCTTAAATTTAATTTCACCAATTTCTATTTCTGTAATAAAGTAAAGCTAATTTAGGGTCGGGATATTACATTAGAAGTCTTAGAAAGATTGGAGTTGGTTTGGATGAATTTTAGTAAAATTTGTAAAGACATTACTGTTCATGCTGTCATACGCAACCAGCATTCGAATGCCTAAGAACAACGTTCGAACGGTCCAGACATTTAGCCTTAGCGTTCGAACTCCACTTGTAGAACACTTTTGAGCGTTCGAACGATCAACCACCTTTAGC
>BRYF01000025.1:652500-655000 GCA_030159135.1 Actinidia polygama | reverse complement strand
TATTAAGTGTGGCATAGTTTTCTACCAAATAACTAACACAAAGTCGAATTAATCACATAAACACGTAATTTCTTTATTCCGATGTTCTCATAAGCATTTCTTCAAACACGTGGCGCGCGTTAATTAAAGCTACGTTATTTTTCTCCTAATCATAAATTTTTCTAGGTTTCCATGTAACCAAATATCAATAAAAATGTTATTCTAACAACTAAACACATTCCAAAATCATAATGATAAAGATAATAGGGCATTAACACAATATTAAACAACCTCTTGGAGATTAACCAAAAATCTGAAAAATGGTGGTCCTAACGGGATTCCAATCAGTTTAAGTTGAAGAGCTCGAGGAGGGGATCAACTTTCGTCTTTAGTACGAAGGCCGGAGGTGGTTGAAAATAGGGTTCAATGGCCGGACCTATTTGGGTTTTCTTAGATCTATCTACTGGCAGAGGAGGAAAGGAAAAAAAAGAAAAAGGAAAGTGAGGAGAGAGAGAGAGAGTGATTCGGCTGAGAGGAAGGAAAATGTGTGTTGAAAAAGTTTCACATGGGTTTTTCTATGGTGTATCATACTCACACACTAACACAAACATGGGTCTTACTATGGTGTATCATACACACAACCTTAGTATAGTCTCCACCCATTTACAATGGGCCTAAGTTAACAAGGAATGAGCCTAGCCCAACCAATTTAATTAAATGTCCTCTGATGGCCCAAACAATTAATTTAAACGCTTTCACATGGCACTTGGCCCAAATATGAGTAATGGGCCTAACCCACAAAGTTCAATGGGAACAAACAAAAATATAACCCATATGACCCATGGCCAAATAAATATACAAATAAAAGAACTATTATAGCCTAAAATAGTCCAAGCCCGAAAATAAATTACGGGACATTACAATAACTCTTTAACATTGTTGGGATTTCTACACCTTGTTAACTTGTTATGCTACAAGAAACTTTGAGTGTGTTTTGTGTATGACGTGTGTGGACTTTTTTACTGTTAGTAATGTGTTTGTGATGTGCTGTGATGAAGAATTTGCATTGATCAATAAAGTAAAGGTTGTATTATTGTTTCATCCTAATTATTTCAGTTTGTCTAAGCACCGTTTGCTAGGCATTATGTTTTCTCTGTTATTCGGAGTATAAAATTGGGTTGTCAAAAGCAACCCTTAACTTTTGGATGTTCAATAATTACGTAGTATAATTGCATCAAAAACAGTGGCAAACCCAGAAAATGTGCTTTTGGGGAGCTAAGGTAAAATTATTTGTATTTTAATGGTGCTTAAACTAAGACTTTTTGAATTTTGGAGGACCGTGGCCCCCGCCAGCTGCCCCTACGTCTACTCATTGATCAAAAGAGTTGCATCCTGGGAAATATGCAGGAAGTATTCATCAGCAAAAGAAAATTGGGGGTGAAATGAAAAGACTAAAAGAAGCAGTTGTAAGAATAAATGGCTATCATAAAACTTTCTATACATATGGGATTACTGAAATTTTGAAAGATACAAATTCGATACGAAACTAAGAAGGTGGTCAATGATGCTAAAGAATATGTGTCACAAAAATCTATTTATGATTATCTACATATTAAGTTCCGTATAAAGTATGCATATATACATACATACCAAGATTAAAATGTTAGACTTAATTTATGGCAAGTCTAGTAAGTGTGAGAAGGAGAGATGGCTAGATAAGGAAGATGATATGAAAGAATAAGTTAGGGTCTATATGCGAAAGCTATTCAACGACAACTACTTAGGAAGATTATGTTTAAGAGAAATAAGCATGTAAAAATGAAAAACGAAATTATTGTAAGACCAAATAAAATTTCTCTTGATGCTCGGAAGTGTTCAGATATGGGCAAGTTTGGTTACTAGTTTTTTTTGTTAACAAGGCTTTGTATGGTAAGCGGTGTTTGTGTGAACAAAAAGAGTACAATGACACCAACCTCTATACATGAATAAGGGAGAAATTCGAAATTCCTCTAATTATAAATGCTTGAGATTATGACTCAGCATGGAACATTGGGAGAGATCTACTAAATGAAGATTAAAACAATACTTATAAAAAAATCAATTTAGTTTTATGCTTGATACATTTTCCATTCAAGCTATGGTAAGGCAATAGAGAAAAGGAAAATGGCTTTGATATTTTATTTATTGATTTCAAAAGGAAAGAGTGAGATGGATAGTGATACAAACAAATATGAAGTACAACATATTATATGATGCATTGCGCTGCAGACCTATTTGCAGCTTTGCCTGATGATCGAGGTGTTATTTGTCAATGAGAATACATTAATAGTCTTATAGGTCCCAGCCAAGTATATAAAATTTGAAATTTGTAAATAAAGAATACAATATGCAACTCCAGATGTCAAGCCTTTACCTTTCAACTTGTTAGTTGTCCAGAGTTTGAGCCTCCTGTTTATTGAGAACATTAACAAACTTGTGAAATTTCATGATTTATTGTCTTTTAAATCCTTTACTTCTATTG
>BRYF01000025.1:637500-645000 GCA_030159135.1 Actinidia polygama | reverse complement strand
TCAATACAAATTTCACATTTCAATATACTTTCACATATTTCTTTACACCTTACACATTCAATGTGCTCTTTTACACCATAATCTCTGTCCACTGGGTTGCGATTAGGATTTTCTATTTTATACATTAAATAACCTCGTTCTATGTCATCGTCAACATTTCAACTTCAAACAAGAAGAATCCTTCTATACTTATCAAAATCTCTTGTTGTATGCTTGATGTGGGGTGGGTGATGAACTAATGATTGAAAAGGATGTCCCCAAACACTTCTATATTATTTGTTCTTGGTAGAAAAAACATGATAATTTGTACGGAGAAAATTTCTTATATTGTAAATCAAAAACTTCAAGTCAATTAGCGTGTGCACATTTTCATTCGAAATGTGAATAGAAAATACCCTCGTGATAATTACATGGCCTTTATTTCAAGGGCAAAGTTATTACATGGCCTTAACTCCCCTATGCACTTTGATAGTGCCTATATATAACAACAATGGTGCTTATATTCGTGCAAAATAATGTTTCAAGCACTGGGTTTGAAAAGGAGAGAGGAATGGATGAGAGGATATGCTACTGTGGATTTCAAACTTATTTGAGGACTTTATGGAGTAGTTCTCATCTCATAAAATTTATTTCCCATGTACTGAGTTTGAAAAGGAGAGAGAGGAATGGATATGAGGCACTAGTTTGAGATCCACAAAGCAGAGCCTCTCATCCATTCCTCTGTATCTCCTTTTCAAACTCGGTGCTTAAAGCTTTGTTTTCACATATAGATACACTTTAGTTATTAAATATAGGCACTATCAAAGTGCATTAAGGAGTTAGTTCACAATGTGTTTGCTTTTGAAATAAAGGCCATGTAATTATTATGAGGCCATTTATTTCAAACAAAATGGACAAAGAGAAAACACTACTAGTTAACCTAAAGTGTAACAGTTATATTGTCCAAACTGAAGGTGAAGGATGCACGTGTTGCGCATCTGTCCAGATAAGATAATTAATGTGAGACCATAATCCCTAAATTTCATAATTAGCTTAATGTCATGCATACATATAAGGAGTTTAGATTAATTGAGGTACTTAATTAGCTTAGTTTAATGAGTGTGAGGTTTGGTGAGATTTTCATATTTTTAAGTATAGTTAGTGGGTGATTAATGTGTGATTAATTATATTAATCTATGCTTAATTCAATATTAATTAGCCTAATTAATCACCATGTTTAGATTAATTTAAGCATGATTAATTAGCTTAAGTTGGATTAACTATGTTAATTAGTGGTTAGTAAGGTGCTTGTGTGGAGTGTGTGTGTGAGTGTGTGAAGTGTTTGGAAGTATGTGTGTGTGTGTATGTGTGTGCCATGCAAGCAAAATAGATACAACTTTGTATCTATTATGGCTGTCATATTAAGATAGGGGAGAGAGAAAGGAGGTGCTTGAGAGATCACTTGAGAGGAAGAGAGAATGGAAGAGAGAAAAGAAAGAAGAAGAAAGAAAAAAGGGGAGAAAGAGAAAATTGAAGGGAGAACACTTGAATTCATCTTGCCTTCATCACATAAGGTAGAATTCATCTTGTTCTATGTTAATTCTAGTTAATTTAGCATGTTTTGTGTGTTGTTTAGCCATGGAGATGGAAGGAGGAGGAAGAAGGTGGAAGGAAACTAGGGTTTCCATGGGAAAAACCCAAATCATGCATGTTTTGTGAGTTTTAGCTCATTAGTTTCTTGTTCATAGCCTTTTCATATCGTTTTGTATCATTAGAACTCATATGAGAGTGTGTTGAAGTGATTTGGAGTTGGTAGGTTTAGAAAATGGAAATCTATTTTCGAAGCAAGAACAAGGCTCCGCGCAGAGCGTTCGAACGCTAAGGCCAAATGCAGGAAATCCAACCTCTGGGCGTTCAAACGCCAGGCCATTTAAGGTAGCATTTGAATGCGACATTCGAATGGTAGGCCAATTATGGAGCAGCGTTCGAACGTTGCATAGAGGGTTTGAGCACTAAGAGGAAAATTGGTTGATTAGGGTTCGGATGCCTCTATGCAGCATTCAACAATCCCGAGGACAGAAAAACAACCATAAGCTTTAGGGTTCGAACGGTAGGTTAAATGAAGGGTAGCATTCAAACGCTATAGGAGGTGTCCGAACGCCATCAGTATTTTAAGGCAATTTGGCTTGTAGACCTTCACATGCCTAGGCCTAGTTTGTATACCTTGATGCACTTTGATGCACCACATTGAGGCTTAATGCATCACATTGATGCATTGCATGGGGGCTTGAGAGGTGTTATTGTGTTGGCTTAGAACCTTCAAATGCGTAGGTCTACGTGGTATAACTGATTGAGACCAAAAAGTGCACTTTATTAGTCGAATTCCCTAGCATTTTAGCATTATTTTGCATGTTAATTGTTTAAATTAATAGTTATTTTGTACGAATAGGTTTGAAATGACTTTTCAGATAAAATGGAGTAAAAGATGCATTTTATGAATTTCCCGACCGGTTCAAGCAAGTCCCTACCAATCGGGCAGTAGACAGTGACCAAATTGCGCGTAAATGTTGTGGAATGAACCAACCTCAAATGCCTTTGAAACTATCACTATTAGAAAAATAGCCAGTCAACTTCTTTGACTGTGGCCACCTCAAATACCTCTTTACATGTTCACACCACAAGTCATGATGACTCCTAAGTACAAGCCACCTTTGTTGACTTGTCTTCCTCCCTCACGGCCTATCTCACCATATTTTCTCTCTCTCTCTTTGTCTATAAATAAAAGGAGGGAGATAGATAGAAAAAGGAGAATTTTTTAGTCTTAGGTTAGTTTTAGTTTTTTTTGAGATCAGAGAGTTGATTTTCTAAGTTTTGAGTTTTAGTTAATTTTAGTTTTTGATTTAGCTTATATACTTTTCATTTCCAGTTATAGATTAGAATAAATTAAAATAGTTTAAATTCTCAAACACTTGTACTTTGTTTTTGTCATTTCAATATACTGTCAATCGTTTCAATTAATCTAAGTTTTAAGTATTTAATGCTTATTATATATATATATAATTAATTATATTTTATCACTTATTTTACTGCTTAATTTAAATTTGTCACCATAATGGACGATTCTATCGCCATGTCGGAAGACTTTATGCTTTCTTTAATGCTTACTTTATGTTTACTATTACCACTATAATGGATGATTCTACCGCCATGTTAACTGATTTATACCACTATAATAGATGAATCTACTGCCATGTCAATTGATTTTATTGCTTAATTTACTTATCTGTCAAGTATTTAATTCCTTACGCTTTAAATACTTAGTACAATTTTATTTTAATGATTACAAAAATAGGTTTAATTTTTAATCAAATATGATAGGCTAAATAGTTAGGCTCGGTTCAAGGACGATATTGTCTTTCGACCCTTTAATGAACTAATTTCTTTTCTCTTTCAAAATAATTTTAATGTTTATTTATAAAATCATAATGGTAGTTTTAAAGATCAAAACTTAGAATTGTACACATCTTTGATTAATTGTTATCGATTTTACTTGGTACAATTAATCCTTAGATCCCTTGCATTCCGAGTGTTTGAAACCTTGTCAAAAGAAAATCAATATTAATTTCATAAACACATCTTTAGACATAAAATAGCAATTTCACTAAAAAATCTTCCAACCAATTTCATAATTACCATGATAATTGTTTGAGTTCATAAAAAGGAGAAGTAATTGGAACATTTGAGAAGGAGACGACTAAGTACTTGAACCGTGCTATTTTACAATTTGTAGTTTATTTTTCATCCCACAAATCTTCTAAAAATCACAAAAATACATTTTTTATTTTTTTTATTTATAACAAAATACTCATTCTTGCAAATCAGCTCTCTGTGGATATGATCTCGGACTTCCGAGTATTATGCTGTACTTGTAGGTTCCTATGCTTGGGAACTGAATTAAGATAGATAAAATATACATCGAAAAGTGGCAAGCATTTTTGGCGCCGTTGCCGGGGAGCTAAAACGCCAAGTTTGAGTTTTTGTGATTTTTTCACAAGTGTTGTAAGTATTTATTTTCTTGCTTAATTTAAAAAATAAAATAAAAATGACACTTTTAGATTTTAATTTTGAAATACCACAGTCCAATCATGAATGGGATAGCTATAATGAGTTTACGTATTTACCTCCACCTCCTTGGTCTGAGGAATTGCTATACACTGAATCCTATCATGACATGACCCCCAATAGGCAAGGCTCTTATGGACAATAAAATTTTGCAGATATCTATAGTCCACAAGGTCAGTACCCTTTAGTTCCAAATGTGTATCAGTCTTCCCAAAAATAGAGTCTAGAGGACACTTTGTAGTCTTTCCTTCAAACCCAACGAATATTGTGGCCCCAACCCATCCATGAGGAAGTTGTATGCAAAGAGTCATATCCTATATGTTCTAGTCATAGCCACTTTGTGACCGATTGTCCTCAGGCTAGTGAGTTTTCAGAATTTGTGCACAAATATGTCAATACTACCCAAGGATGCTTGAATCCTAGTAGTGACAATTCATACTCGTGCACTCACCACAATGAGTGGAGAACTCTCTCAAACTCCTCTTGGACCCAAGAACCCTGGGTAGACGACTCTAACACTTTTTGTCCACCTTCCCATTTTATTGCTCCTTCTGAACAGCCTTGTCAACACTACTATCCACTACTACCTCTAGAAAATCTAGATTTTGAGGATAGTATGTTGCAAACTTTACAAGAATATGAGACTACTGTTCAAACATTCGCGTCCACTTATCAATCAATTGCCGAACTAGGAATCCAAGTAGATCAGCTAATTCACCCGTTTAATGGACACGAAGAGCAAGAGTCATTGACTCAAGCGCAACAGGAACCAGTATGGGATGTAGAAACCATTAGTGAGCGACATAACGATAAGTTGTGGAAAACAGAAAGCGAACCCAATAGTGTTAAGGTTGAACATATCAGTGAGGACCACAAAAACCTGATACAAGAACTGATGATACCACTTAATGAACTTACTCAAATTGTGGATGAAGTTGAGTTGCCTAATCTAAGTCCAACTAAGTCCTTCATTGACACAAAGTTAATCAATTTTCTTGGTGTTGACAAATTTTGGATTGTGGATCCTTATTTTGTCCAACTAGTTAACAAACTAAAAACTACGCCGATTAAAAATGGACTAGGGATAGAACAACAATATTAAAGGCGCAAAAAAAATAAAAAATATTCCAAGGATTTGATCATATGGGATGGTCGAATATAATTTTTGTCAAAAGATCTAAGCTGTGATCTTTTGGGCATCATTATCCAATTGGATGGTGGTGTTCTTAACATTGAGAAACCACCCGATGATTTGATATTATTTTTATATATAGTTTAAATTTTTTTATTTTTTCGTCTTTAATTCCATGCTATATTAAATTGCACCTTTTTGATATATGTGCTAACATCTATTTTGTAGAATTTACAGTACGTGCAGTCCAAGAGAAACCAGAAGCCAGAGGGCATGAATTGCCAGATGCCTGACCGGAGGTCTAGGTAAGCAGAGAAGCCCGCCCGGTCGGGGCTAAGTAGGCAACTGCACTTGTTGACGGGATGTTATTGCTTAGCCCTCTTAGGTGTCTTAAAATGTCATCTGTTTTGTTTTTCAGCTCTTAAGCGTACGAGCCTACCGGAGCAGCACTTTACTCGGAAGTCCGAGATCGAATCCACAGGGAAATTTGTTAGCACAGTTTATAAGTTGTAAATATAACTTTGAAGAAAGAAAAGTTGTGAAAAGTTGTTTGTTTTGAAAAAAATTTGTAAAGAAAGATTTTGCTTGTTTAAAATATAAAGAAATGGTATGATCTAAATACTTGGTTTTTATTCTTTCGTTAGATTTTCTAATTTCTCTCTCTTCTTCTGTACGCAATCAATTTCAAGGCATGATGAGTTTGATTGGAAAATTTGGCAATGAATTTATTTTATATCTAAAAATATATTTTAAAAATTGACAATAATTTTTATCAAATTTTAAACCCTTAGAATGCAATTGATCTAAGTCCTAAGTTATAACAAGGAATCTTGTATAACCTAATCTTAGATTTATACAATTCAAGTTTTAATCTTTGTTGTAAAATTGTTCAATTTTAAACAACTCTTTTAAATTTGTGAAATAAAAGAAAGAACTAGTTTGTCTACGATGAATTAAAACTTTGTATTTAGATCAAACCAATTGATTTTAGCCTATCATATTTAATTGAAAATTTGACATGTTTTGTTTTATATTTTTGATAATTAAACTGAAATTATAATATGTAGTTAAAAGTTTAAAGAAAATTAACTACTTGACAGATAAGTAAATTAAGCAGTAAAATCAACCGAGAGGGAGGTATAACCGTCCCATCTGATTGTGTAAGCGATAATGTAAAGCGATATTTAAAGCAGAAACTATAGTAATAATATCAACCTAGATTGGGGTATAACCGCCAAATCTGGTCATATAAGCGATAAAGTAAAAAGCGATATTTAAAGCAGAAACTATAGTAATAATATCAACCTAGATTGGGGTATAACCGTCAAATCTGTTCATATAAGCGATAAAGTAAAAAACGATATTTAAAACGATAAAGTAAAGCGAAAATTATAGTAATAATATCAACCTAGATTGGGGTATAACCACCAAATCTGGTTATATAAGCGATAAAGTAAAGCATAAATTAAACAGAAATTTTACTCAGAATAATTAAACTGACTCGTGTATATATCTCTCAAAAGAAATTACAAGTAATTGAAAATTAAAAATAAAAAATAAAAAAAAAAACTAAGAACGCGAAGAACGAAAAAAAATTAACATTTTAAAAATAAAAGAAAACTTAAAACTTTTTAAAAACTAAAGATTTTTGATTTTCAAACTTTTTAAAATTCTAGACTTTATCTCTCTAAAAAACTTAATTTTTTCAAAAGCCAAACCCTCCTATTTATAGAGAATTTTACAGTGTGAACTCGTCACGAAAAAATCTTCAAATTTTGAGG
The DNA here is from genome assembly GCA_030159135.1 of Actinidia polygama. NCBI lineage: Eukaryota > Viridiplantae > Streptophyta > Magnoliopsida > Ericales > Actinidiaceae > Actinidia > Actinidia polygama. The sequence continues at coordinate 637,986 of BRYF01000025.1, read as the reverse complement.
CAGTTACTATTCACGATTTATTTTTTTTATTTTTTTTATTTTATTTTTTTTATTTTTTTATTTTTTTTAAGGCTGGACCGGTCGGGTTTCTCCTGGACCGGTCCAGGAATGGACAGTAGCCATTTTTCTTGGTCTTCAGCCAAGTTTTTATTCAATTCTTTTCGCCCATTTTGCTCCTTTTTACCTGAAACTATCGTACAAAACTCTTTGCACAAAACGGCACTTAATTTAACTATTTAATATGCATTTTAATGCTAAAATATAATATAATTCGACTACAAATACCTAATATTATGTGTTTATCAGTTATGTTTATAGGTGACCTCGTTCTCTTTTATTTATTTTTGTTCTCATTTTGCATTGAGGACACTGCACAATTCAAGTTGGGGGTGAGGGTTAGTTTTTTATAGCATATTTCTTGTTTAAATAGATTAAATAGTATAAAGTAGTAAGATTTTTGCAAATTTTTACTTAGTTAGTGGTTTA
>BRYF01000025.1:615000-620000 GCA_030159135.1 Actinidia polygama | reverse complement strand
GTTTTTCTCTTGCGCGGAAGCATCATAACATGAAATTAATAAGGTGTGCGTGTCACCATACAGTATACAGAGCTGTGCCTATGTAATTCAATTTAAGTACATCCCAAATCAAACTTCAAACTTACATAGACTAAATACATAACATAGGGTCTTGCCCTCACAATACAACATAAGGCCTCTCAGGCTTACAAAACTAAGTCTGACTTGTTCAACCTCCTTTCGGCTCCTCGGATTGACTACCTGAAATTTGTTTTTCTAAAACATAAGCCAAAGCTTAGTGAATAACAACGAATGCATGAACGTAAAATACCATGGATCATTTTCATATCATACATAGCATAGCATAGCGTAAGCAATCTGAGCATCGTATACATTTTTTGAACATTTAACTTTCATAAACATGGCATCACATGCTTTCATAAATATACATAGCATATCATAAAACGTAACAACCCGGCATGACATGATGACCATATAGGTCGGGTGGCTCTTTAGGCCTGAGATATCTCTTTTGTAGATGGCTTTATTTCACGTCCTCCCATCTACCTTTTAGGACTGACTGACTTGGTTTAAGTCCCGTCAGTGGGGACCCCGAGTGTCACATGCATATAATTTGACCATACTTGTTTTCGTATAAACCGAGCATCCATGGGTTTTCATACATAGTATAAAACATTTGCATACTTTTGCAAGGCATGACATTTACATTGCAAATACATTTGATGCATTGAAAGCATGGAAAACATTTAATCATTGTATACTTACATATATTGAAAACATTTTTGAACATACATAGGTTTTGTTCATGACATCGTGTTACTCACCTTGATCTCCTTAGACTGCGTGTCCCTACAAGTGAAGTAATGAATTATTAATACTAGGTTAAAAACCTCTTAATATGGTCTAAAGACTTTATATAGGTCAATTAATTACCTAACATACTTTGGTTAAACCCACTAAGCCTTAGGGAAAAAGGTCAATTCTGCCTAAAAATGGTCTGGGCGTTCGAACGCTCAAAAGTGTTCTACCAGTGGCGTTCGAACGCTGTTCTTGGGCGTTCGAACGCTCCCTGCGTTCAGTGACATGAATAGTAGCTAATGTTACTAATTTTTATCAAAAGCTTCCCAAATCAACTCAAATCCTTTCAAGTCTTCTAAAATACCAAATACAACTCAAGGGGATTAAAATAACTCAAAATGAGAGGAAGGAAACTACTAAAACCAAAGGGATCTAGGATCAAAGCAACCCAAAACCCTAACATACAACACATATATATACACATGGGTTTTTGAGTTTTATACCTCTCCTTCCAAGCTTCCTTGAGCTTCAAAAATGGTTTCTATGGTGTTCTCATCCTCCTTCCTTCTTTCTTTTCCTTTCTTCTTTCTTCCCTTTTCCCTCTTTCTCTCTACCCGTGGGTGTGTGTCTGTGAAAATGAGGATGAGAGAATGAATGTGTGTATATATCAGCTGAGACACATGGGATTTTATCCCATGTGGCTCCCCCATTCTGACTTTGGTGTTCCCTTTTTTATTTCCCCGTTTTCACTGTGGGCGTTCGAACGCTCCTTTTTGGCATTCGAACGCTAAGAAGGATTTGGCTTGGCAGGGTTCGAACGCTCTTGCTTACAGTTCGAAACATGCGAGACTTGAAAATTGGGTTTTTGGCCTTACCGTTCGAACGCTCCAAATGTGTTGTCAATGGGCGTTCGAACGCCTAGGCAAAATGCTCGACCGTTCGAACGCTCATCCTGGCGTTCGAACGCTTAGAAGGATCCTGGGAAGAATTTATAAGTTTAGGACTTTTGATTATTGGCTAATCTAAATTGGTTCTTTTGGATCCTTAAACTTATATTACTCCCTCTAATTATTATATACGTCATAATATACGTAATTAATGGAATTTACAGATGCGGGGCATTACATTAGTGACTCCAAATGGCATTGCTAAGAATTCATAATGTCCACATCGTGTCCTAAATGTTGTTTTCTCAACATCCTCTGACTTCACCTTCAACTGATGATAGCCAGACCGTAAATCAATCTTCGAAAAGACTTTTGCCCCTTGCAACTGATCAAAAAGATCATCTATCCTTGATAATGGATACTTGTTCTTAATAGTCACTTTGTTCAATTCCCGATAATCTATACACAACCTCATCGTCCCGTCTTTTTTCTTAACAAATAAAAGTTAACTGGGCTGGAGTTAACTCAGTTTTCGAAGACGAACTAGGAAAGTTAACTCCTTTAACTCTGCTGGAGTTAACTCCTTTAACTCTGCTGGAGCCATACGATACGGTACCTTAGAAATTGGTTGAGTTCCAAGCACACTCACATTTAAAAACTCAATCTTCCTATCCTCAGGTATCCCTGGCAACTCCTCGAGAAATACCTCCGAAAATTCACGGATTATAGGAAAGTCTGCCACATATGAGTCCTTTGACAAAGACAACATCACATTACACAAATACCCCTTACAACCCTTCCATAAGAGTCGCTGGGCACAAGCCATAGACATAAAATATGGAGGAGTTACTACTCCCTCTCCCTCTAATCTGAGTTCTTTCTGTTCTGAGTTCTTAAAAATTATACATTTATCTAGACAATGAATCGTAGCCCCATTCGTAGACAACTAATTCATCCCAAATATGACATCAAAATGTTGCATTTCCAACAGTATCAGATCTGTAGGTATCACTATCTCATCAATACAGACACTACAATCTCGATACACCGTTGAACATACAGTCCCTTTAGTCATAAGCTGTGACTCTACTAGCTCGTAGCCTAATGGTTCAGGTTTTCTATCCAACCTACTTGCAAATTGTGTCGACACAAATGTGTGTGAAGTATAACACCCCGCATCCGTAAATCCCATAAATTACGTATATTATGACGTGTATAATAATTATAAGGAGTAATATAAGTTTAAGGATCCCAAAGGGGTAATTTAAGTTAGCCAATATTCAAAAATCTTAAACTTATAAATTCTGCCCAGGATCCTTCTTAGCGTTCGAACGCCAGGATGAGCGTTCGAACGGTCGAGTATTTTGCCTAGGCGTTCGAACGGTCGAGTATTTTTCCCAGTGTTATTTGTACGGAAGAAGGATGGGACTATGCGATTATGCATTGACTACAGAGAATTGAATAAGGTTACCGTTAAGAACAAATACCCATTGCCAAGAGTGGATGATCTGTTTGATCAGCTTCAGGGTGCTCAAGTGTTTTCTAAGATTGATTTGAGATCAGGTTATCATCAATTGAAAGTTAGAACAAGCGACATAGAAAAGACGGCTTTCCGAACTAGATACGGCCATTATGAATTTTTGGTTATGCCGTTCGGAGTTACCAATGCCCCCGCAGCGTTCATGGATCTTATGAATCGGGTATTTAAGCCTTATCTTGATGAATTCGTTATAGTACTTATTGACGATATCTTGGTGTATTCTAAGAGTTTTGCAGAACATGAGCAACATCTGAGGATGGTTTTGCAAACCTTACGAAATAGGAAATTGTATGCCAAACTGAAGAAATGTGAGTTTTGGCTATCGAGTGTGACGTTTCTTGGACACATCATCAGCGTAGATGGAATGTCTGTTGATCCTTATAAGATTGAAGCCATTGTAGATTGGCCGAAGCCAACGAATGTAACAGAGGTCCGAAGTTTCATGGGTTTAGCCGGGTATTACAGGAGATTTGTGAAAGACTTCTCTAAGATTGCAACACCTTTAACACAGCTTACGCGAAAGAACGTTCCATTTGAATGGAATGAAAAGCGAGAGAAAAGTTTTCAGATGTTGAAGAAACGATTAGTATCCGCACCTATTTTAACCCTACCTTCAGGAACCGATGGTTTTACGATCTACAGCGATGCGTCACATAGAGGGTTAGGATGCGTATTGATGCAACATGGAAAAGTAATTACCTACGCCTCAAGACAGTTAAGACCGCATGAGAAGAATTATCCAACTCATGATCTAGAATTAGCCGCAGTGGTTTTTGCCGTGAAGATTTGGCGCCATTACTTGTATGGAGTAACGTGTGAAGTCTTCACAGACCATAAGAGCTTGAAGTACCTTTTCACTCAGAAGGAACTGAATATGAGACAACGCAGATGGCTTGAATTGATTAAAGATTACGACATCCTTATTCAGTATCATCCGGGAAAAGCTAACGTCGTAGCCGATGCTTTAAGCCGAAAGTCGACGATCAATCTAGCATGTCTAGTTACGTCGCAAGTACCTTTAATTGTTGAATTGGAAAGAGTAGAGATCGAGGTCGTTGCACCAGAAACAAATATGATGCTTACGACTATGATTGCTCAACCGACGTTAATAGAAATTGTGAAAATACGACAACCGGAAGATCCATACTTGTGGAAAATTTATGAGGAGATGCAAGTAAATCCTAAGCCTGACTTTACGTTACAAAATGGAGCGCTTAAGTTTCGGGATCGGCTATGTGTTCCGAACATACCCGAAATCAAAAGGCAAGTGTTAGAGGAAGCCCACAATACGAAGTTCACGATACACCTAGGAGGAACGAAAATGTACAAAGATTTGAAGGCAACGTTTTAGTGGCCAGGAATGAAAAAGGAGATAGCGGAGTTTGTATCACAATGCCTACAATGTCAACAAGTTAAAGCAGAACATCAGAGACCAGCAGGGTTACTACAATCGTTGCCAATGCCAGAATGGAAGTGGGAACACATCACGATGGATTTCGTAGTCGGACTACCGAATTCGCCACGAGGCTGTAATGCCATATGGGTTATTGTAGACCGTCTTACCAAGTCAGCGCACGTCTTGCCAGTGAAGACTACGTATTCATTGTCAAAATACGCGAACCTTTATATGGCAGAGATTATACGACTTCATGGTATGCCTGTTTCGATAGTGTCGGATCGAGATCCGAGATTTACGTCTAAGTTCTGGAAAAGTTTACAAAGAGCTCTAGGCACTGAGCTAAACTTTAGCACCGCTTTTCATCCGCAGACGGACG
>BRYF01000025.1:567500-570000 GCA_030159135.1 Actinidia polygama | reverse complement strand
ACTATTTAAAAATTGGTCAATCGGATGAGTTTTTGATCGTGTGAATAGTCATTTTTTATGTTTTTCAGTGTTTTGAATCCAATTATAAGATTTGTTTAGACTAATTCTAAAGTTAAAATAACGTATTACATTAAGTGGTGATCGATAGTGATAATGAGTGTGTTTAGTGACAATCAACGGTGAAAAATTATCCAATTGCTTTGAAATTTTAGGGAAGGAGAAGGGCCTTCAAGGCAACCTCAGGCGTGATTTGACTGCGTTGTGTGTGTAGTGACAGATGGGATTAAATACAGATAGTCTTATTCATATTGAATTGATTGACTTTTATAAAATATAAATGTTGATATATATATGAGGTGACTTGATATATTGTTGATGATGATTTATAATTGACGTGGCATTGCATATTGTATGTCAATGCATTACATAGAGGAAGGTTATCCCAATGTGGAGCTAACCTAAAGATTAACCGAATGGGGGTTGATCTTAGATTAACCGAGTAGGGGTTAATCTTATAGGGTGTCGATGTGGGGCATCTTTAATAACGAGCCATCATATATTGGGCCAATGTTATCTAAATTTGCACGTACATGTGGGTGATGCATTACATATTGACATTATTATTGGCGTTATCTTTTGCTGGATCTCTGTGATGTACAACATTCTTATATCATTCTATATGAGTTTGATTATTTGTTATGAGCACGTTGATTATTAGCTCACACCCACACAAACCTTTTTGATAGGTGAGGAGATGTGGATAGCTGTTTGGTTCACTGTAGTCATGATCCTAGACATGGAGATTTTTCTGGTCGTGGTTGGTTGTCATTGGCAGAACTTGGGACAGTTCTTGCCTATAAATAGTTTTGTCTAGTTTTGAGTTGGTTGTGTAAATATTTATGTTCTTACAGAGAGCTTGTTTATATTCTGCTTAGGACATGTATAAATGTTTAAGTTATGGTGGTAGTTGATATTAGTAGCAAACAGGTGTATATTTAGTTTTTATCTTATGAAGTTTGGTTTTAATTTTCAAAGCATGATTAATCTTAGCTTTATGCATGTGACTATGTGTTGAATAATAGGAGTCGTTCGCATGCATGGTGTCCTGTGCGATCACATCCCATCTAATTAACATTAATTATATCTAATTAGGTTGGTGTGTGACAGCTTGGTATCAGAGCTGTGGTTTAAAGCCAAATTATATCATTGAGGCTATGTTGTGGAGTTGATGTCTAGGATCATAGTGAACCATAGGATGTTGTCAGGGGTTATTGGAGTTGGATAGGTTGTTTAGTCTTGTGTGATATTATATGTTGCATGTACTAAATCTAACTTGATGCAGAAAGAAAGAATGGCAGATGAGGAGTCATCAATTTCTGCTAGAGGAGTGGAGCAAGAGGAACATGAACCACGAGCTCAGAATCAACTTGATGCGATAGAGAGATTAGCCACTTTGATGGCACATTATATGGAACATCAATTAGCAAGGCCAGTACGAAGGATAAATTACATAAACAATTTATAAAACTGAATCCACCTGAATTTGTGGGGGCAATTAACCCAATAGTAGATGAGGAATGGCTGAAGAAGTTAAGTGCTATCTTTGAAGTGATGGAAGTCACTGAAGAACATAAACTATCTTTGGCCACATTTATGTTGAAGGGAAAGGCAAGGAATTTGTGGGAGTCTATGAGAAGAATGCTTCAACCTGGAAGAGTTACAATCACATGGCAACAGTTTGTGGAAATCTTTAATGATCATTACTTTCCTCGTATCTACCGTACTTAGAAGGAGCAAGATTTCATTTCATTGAAGCAAGGGAGAAGATGTGGTAGAGTATGAGGAACAGTTCACTACTTTGTCTCCGTTTGCACCAAAGCTGGTATGTGCTGAAGATGTTAAGTGTAGGAGATTTTAGCAGGGCCTCGACTTGTAGAACCGATGTCGTGTGTCTGCATTTGAACTTACCAGATATGAAGAATTGGTGAACAAGGCCAAAATTAGGGAACTTGATGTGAATGAATTTCAAGGTAGATGAGAGCAATTCAAAATGAGGAGGTTTGATTCAGGAGCTAGACCATCAAGATAGAGGTCTTTAGAAATGACAATAATAGTGGAGCAAAGTCTAGCACAGTCTAGCACAGGGGGTGCGAGGTCCAGTAACTTGAGAGGTGAAGAAAGTTCTAGAGGCAGGGGATCGTGGAGACCACCAACTAGACCTAGTTCTGTAAGGTTTGGTAATACAAGGGGACTTATTTGCTATCGGTGTGGAGTTGAAGGGCATGTAGTCAGGGATTGTCCAATGTCTTGGGTGGACAAATGTTATCGATGTGGACAGCCAGGGCATATATCAAGGAATTGTACTCAAGGGTCTACAATGACTTCATTTGTAGGCAGTGTAATTGGTTAGAGTAGAGGAGCAATTGGGAGTGCACGGAAAGGTCGGGTAGCTACTCCAGAACCACGTGCTCAAGCTCGAGTGTATGCCATGACACAAAAG
>BRYF01000025.1:510000-522500 GCA_030159135.1 Actinidia polygama | reverse complement strand
TATGAAAAAATAAATTCTCATTCCACTGCGAGATCTGTTCCCTTTCAAGTCTATCACTATGGATATTATATCTCTCACCCATTCCTACGATAAAATAGTGATACCTACAACGTTATTAGGTTAAGCTATCATTTTAAAGATTCTTATACCTTAAAATTTCAAGTAGGGTAATGCAGGATACCCTTAATGGGAATCACCTATGTGAGTGTGAAGGGCCACTTCTATGAGAATGATTAGGATAGTTCTCTAAATCACTCATGATATCCAAGATTTTCCAAGGCGATAATGGGCACAACCATGAGAACTGAACAGTGGTTAAAAACTCTTCTTGATTGCTATTGTCTTAGTTTTCACAAATGGTTGACCGCTTATAGGCATCATTCGTCCACTGATTAGCTAGAAAATTCGACAGTTCTCAAGGGAAGGTTCAAGGTCAAAAAATATCTATCCCCTATGCATGGAATTTTCTATTGGAGCTCTCTTAGGATTGTAGTTTGCAAATTGCCATGCAAATTTCATTCATGTGGGGATTGTTGAAAAATATATAATGGATCCCATAACTATTTTGGGTGAACTCATTTTGATACATCTTACATATGGTGAATAGACCTATGTAAAGATTTGGCCAAAAATATAGTAAGAAATAGATGGGAATTAGCTTCAAAGTTAGTTACTTTAAGAATCCAAAATAACTTATCTTGAATGGACCTTAATTTTAAGATAAAATTTAATTTATTTTTAGATTTTATAATTTTAAACTTATTTGCTGATATCTATCAACATTTAAATAGTATTGTTTTTGAGACCCGTGATTTCACAACTATGTGAAATTTCAGTCCTGGAATATTAAAATTCTCAATGACAGTGGTGGCATTGGTAGTGGATTATTAAGATTCTCAATGACAGCAACATCAGTTCAGGCTATGGGTATTTGAGCAGTGGGGTGGGTAGGGGTGGGGTGGGTAATGGTTGGTGGTAGAGTTCGAGCTGTGAAAATTTATAGTGTCGAACTGTGAAAATTCTCAATGGCTACTGTGGCTATTAGTGGTACTTGTGTTGGTGCTAGGAAACAATGGTGGGTTGTTGTTGTTGTGGAATATAAAATTTTATAGTGTAATTTTATAATCCTACACTATAAAATTTTTACAGTGCCAGATTGTGAAAATTCTTAATGGCAATGGTAGCGGTGGCAGAGGCAAATGTGATCAATGGTTGTGTAGGTAGTGTTCTTAGAGACTCTTGGCAGCAGTGCTAGTGGGTAGCGGGGTGGTGGTTTGCGATGATGGTGGGTGGCAATTGTTAATGGTGTTGGAAAGTGATGGTTTATAGGGGTTGGGGATGGTGGGGTTGGGGTGATGATGGTGAGCGAGACTTTGCTACAAATGGTACAAATTTATGTAAGGACTCCATGTTCATAATTGATGTGGGGTGAAATATTCACCAAGTTGATCACATCGTCTCAGTATTCATCTCGTCAGACTCCAGGCAATCCTGACCGCCCATAATGTGACCGGAACGCAATTACACTGCCAGAATGTAAGAGTGAGCTCACCTCCAAGTCGCCACCAGGCGAGGTCGTTAACATTGCCAAACAACTAGGCCATCTCCATCTCGCCAATGGGTGAGGAATCACCTTATCGGAAGATCACCCGTAATTAGATTGAATCTAAGCTCACCAACCTCCACTCCACGGATGGGCGAGGTGAATTACACGTCCATCTCCGGGCTTCTATCTCCATACGAACTCCACCTCTACAAGGATTCTATCTCCACAAGGAAACTACCTCTGAAAGAGATTCCTACCTTCTTAGCGCCTACAATCACGGGATATCCTCCAGATATCAGATCTTCCTATTAAATCTCTTATATCTCTGGGATATATTGCCATAGTTAACCGTCCGAGGATCACGCCACAGTTTTCTTACATGGCTCTCCACCCTCCATCTATATAAAAACCGTTCCCCATCATTACGAGGTAGACACACATACAGACATATAATTGAAATCTAGAAAAATTTGATAGCTCTGCTCTCTCATTGCTTGGCTTATACTCGCCTTGGTCTGATTCGCATGTCAGAGGGATTTTGAGCGGCCTCGTAATGTTTGTTCTTTGCTGCGCAAGTTACCCGAGTCTATTCCGAGGTTATCACCTCGCCATCCAGAGCAACTTGACTGTTGGTTGCTTGTCCCAGATTTCTAGTACAACAGTTTGGCGCCATTTGTGGAAACGACAGTTCTCAACTTTCTATGCACCTGCGTAGTCGTTTATTGCCTAGACCAAGCGCCAACAGTTCTTTGGACAATAGAGCTTATCCAATGGCCAATACTAGTCAGACTCTTCTTCCACGACAGACGACTGAGCTTTGTCCATCGCGTTCCGAAGCTCCACCACCAGCTCGCCTGACCTTTCCAACCTGACAACAAGGGAGTCCTGGTCGACCTTCAGCTTAGCAAGCTCGTCGACAGCCTATTGTTCCTGAGCACTGGCCTTGGCTAACTATGGTTCCAGGTCGCTAGAAAATTTTTGAAGGCAGGAAACTTCACTTTTAAGCGAAGCTGCCCGTGCTTGTTGAAGAGATGCCTCCCTTACGGAATCCCTGCCCCGCACGGCCAAGGAAGATCCCAGAAAAGAGCCTGCTATAAATATTCCTTTTTAGAACAACTTGAACGGGGAACATTAGGAAAGAAAAGGTGCAGAACCAAGGTCGTACCTGCCCGAGATGGTGGAAGAATTTTGTGGCCGTCTGATCCAAAGACATTTGCCTCACCTTCTCCTAGTCGCCCGGAGGAATCGCCCCCCGAAGAATCTTCTCGGCTATGGAGGGACTGCTGAGGATGGAAGCCTCGGGATTGAGGACAGTGCCCAGGCTGGGCGATCTTCCTCCCACTAGCCTTGGAGAAGGTGCGGTTCTTGAAAGCGGTGCCTGGCTATATTCGCCCTCCTTTTTTTTGGGATCAGGCACGGTGGTGGCCTCCTTCTCTTTTGGGTTGCCAACCGTCTTGCTCTTCTTTCTGGGTGAGCCGGAGTGGTCATCTCGAGGACGCTTCTCGCCAATCGCTACCTTTTTCGCCGGAGCAGGCGTCGCCGCAGAACCCTCACTCTTTGATTTGATGACCTTCTCGCTAATCTTCTTGAGGCTAATCCTTTGGGACATAGCTGCATACAACACACATATCAGCCAAGGAAAATAAGATACTTAGAATAGATGAAAGGCAATACCATCTGATTTGAGCTTGGGGGATAACCCCAGGTTCAACCCAAATTCCGACAAGGAGTTCAAGCTCGAGCTCGGAACGTTCAGTAAAGAGTCTAAAATAGGGTCTCGGATTCTCCCTCCTGACCACCTTAGCAAGGTCAGTTCAGAAATGTGGAACAAAATCCTCTTTATATCCGACCTAAGGGTTCCTAAATATTCAATTGATTCATCTTGGGAATGGCTGTCTTGCTGATTATTTTCACCACAGGAAGGGCGGGACGCACCCTCGTCGCCTGATGAACTCGGCGCTCCGCCTTCGGGACGTTCCTCGCCCTGAGTCCTGGAGGCCATGGACCCAGGAGAAACGAAAACTTGGCAAAAAGATTTCGACTCCAGAAGCATTGGAATTGAATTTCTTCCTTGACACTCAATCGAGCTAAAAATTGTCTCAAAAAGTTGAGGTTCGTCTCCGTAGAGCCTGGGCGGATCATTGCAGTTCTTATCTGTAAAATAAAGTTGAATGATAAAACCCTCCAAGAAAATTTAAGGAAAACAAAAAAAGCTAAATGTGAAACTGACCTAGAATGCCCCATGACCTCGGTACCCTCGGGATACCTTCCCGAGATGAGTCGCTTGGAAGCTCCCATTCGTCTCCAGAAATAAAAAAGAATTTGCTCTTTCATCCCTTGACGTTGCTGGGGTATCCTCCGAGTAAGTTTTTCTTGTACCTCACCTTGAAGTACAACCAATCTTGGTCTGGCTTAGGGTTACTGTTAAGGCTAAACAGATTCCTGAACTCAGACAGAGACATGTCATAGTTATATACTCGCCACAACGCCATGGCGCAGACGATGCTTCGTCACGCATTTGGAACAAGTTGGGCGGGGCATATGTTGTAAAATTGAAGAATCAACCTAACAGTAGGGTGAATGGGAAAGCAGAGGCCTGCGAGAAAAGCGGCCTCGTAAAAGGCCACTTTGCCTGGACGAGTTAAAAATATGGTTTCGCCCTCCTCGGGAAGCGAATTTGCATACCCACCGGAAAAGAGTAGGTCGCCCTAAGAAGGTTCAGTTCATCTATGGTCATTATGTTGATTTTCTTCTCCATAGAAGGATGGATGGCGATCAAGGGTTAACCCCAGAGGTTGGCGGATTCTCCATAGGTGATGAGGGAAACTGATTTACCTCATCGGTCATAAACGATGATCCTTCCCCTAAGTGGTCGGAAATCCAGGAAGGCGAAGGGTCTAAGTCGTTAGAGTTAACTACGTTCGGCCTACGGGATATAAACTACTACAATAGTTAAAAATAGGGGTGGAAGAATATACTTACTGAGCTAAAGGGCGGACGAGTAAGCGATCACGAGTAAGGGCGAGAAGGAAATTGAAACGAAAGCAACAGCTTGGTAGCACAGACAAAAAAGTACAAATGAGTAGATGGGCCCCTTTATATATAGGGGATACCAGGGGCTGAGATTTATTTTCTCCAATGCCTCAGATCACCCGACGTTTTGAATTCTGAGCCCATAATCGCCTTTGCCGCCAAAAGTCTCATTAATGCGCCGTCATTTTACTCACGCCATCATATCTGCATTTAATGCCTCCCTTAACGTGTCCACCTCTAAAAACACACCATTATTGCACTGCTAGAAAGCTATTACTTCTCAATTACTCGTAGATCCCGAGATCCATCTCAGCATCTCGAGTAGGGGGCTACTGATGTGGGGTGAAATATTCACTAAGTTAAGCACATCGCCTCAACATTCATCTCGCCGGACTCCAGGCAATCCTGATCGCCCATCATGTGACTGGCACGCAATTACACCGCCAGAATGTAAGAGTGAGCTCACCTCCAGGTCGCCACTAGGTGAGGTCATTAACATTGCCAGACAACTAGGCCATCTCCATCTCGCCAATGGGTGAGGAATCACCTTATCGAAAGATCGCCCGTAATTAGATTGAATCTAAGCTCACCAACCTCCACTCCACGAATGGGCGAGGTGAATTACACGTCTATCTCCGGTCTTCTATCTCCACAAGAAAACTACCTCTGGAAGAGATTCCTTCCTTCTTAGCGCCTACAATCACAGGATATCCTCCAGTTATCAGATTTTTTTATTAAATCTCTTACATCTCTGGGATATATTGCCAAATTTAGCCGTCCGAGGATCACGCCGCAGTTTTCTTTCACGGCTCTTCACTCTCCATCTATATAAAGGCCGCTCTCCCATCATTACGAGGTAGACACACATACAGACATATAATTGAACTTTAGCATAATTTGATAGCTCTGCTCTCTCATTGCTTGGCTTATACTCGCCTTGGTCTGATTCGCACGCCAGAGGAGTTTTGAGCGGCCTCGTCCCGGCCAGTAACGTTTGTTCTTTGCTGCGCAGGTCGCCCGAGTCTTTTTCGAGGTTATTACCTCGCCATCCAGAGCAAGTTGACTGTTCGTTGTTCGCCCCAGATTTCTACCACAACAATAATAATTTAGATGTCTTCCGACAATTGAAGTTAATTTTTGTGAGACTACTGATGTGATATATTTTATTATTTTCTTGACTCATCCTACTGGATGAGTCCGTCCAGTAGGACAATCGTGCGCGTGCGCGTCATACATCGATACTTGAAAAAGACTATTTTCGGAATAAATTAGGATTCAGGACTTAGTTTTAAGACATATAGATGGGAGTCATCTAATGATAAGGTTTACCAAAAGAATTGATTTCAAACAACTCTTTTAAAGATGTGGCTTTAAACTTTAAAAAAGCTTGAACCCGAGCACAAGCCGAGTTTAAAAGATTTGGAGTGGAAAATCAGTTATTGTTAGTTATAACCAGCTAATTGGTCTTGGAAATAGCTTTTCCCCCACCCTAAACACACAGAATCATAAAGAAAATCAAGAATTGAGAAATCTGCTCTACATATCTACGGTTGTTTATATACACGTGTGTATATATATACAGTTAATTGGTAATTTCGGAAGCATTCTTTGAACTAACCAGTAAGCTTTTCTCTGCTTCTTTCAAGAACTTCCATGTCCATAAAGATTTCCCACCAAGCCAAAAATCAACAACTCTCTCTCTCTCTCTCATGGCAAAGTGGTTCTCTCTCCACTTCCTCCTAGTGGCGCTCACCCTCGGCCCCCCTGTGTCAAGATCACAGCCATCTCCAACACCACAGCCACAGTGGGCGAAAGAGGAGCTCCAAGAAGAACTGGTCAACAACATAATCGCGGCCCTAAATGACGCCGGAGACTTTGAGAGGTGGGCCAGCCTCCTCTCGGCTGTGGCCAACCCATCCAGCCTCCCTCTCAGCGCCACCCTATTCATCCCGAGCGATGCCGCTCTCTCTCACTTTCCGGCAAGTAGCAGTAGTATTAATTCTCCAATGGGCTTTGACCCATTCCTAATCCCATACCACATAGTCCCCCAACGCCTCACCTTCTCACAGCTCCAACTCTTCAAAACCAACACTCGACTTCCCACTCTCTTACCCTCCAATTCCATTCTCATTACTAACAACTCTCTCTCTAACTTCACCCTCGATGCCTCTCCTATCACCCATCCCGATCTCTACCTCGACTCTTCCGTCTCCCTCCATGGCATCACCACCGTCCTCGATTACTCCCTTTATGGCGCTGTCTCTCCTCTGCCTCCACCGGCTCCTGTGGCAGAGCAACCGCCACCACCACCACCACTGCATTTTCCAACGTCCGATGCGGCGTCGACGCTGATCATGAGGTTGGGCTGTGCTTTGGGTTGGACATTGTTTTCTTGGTTGGTTTAATTTAGGGTTTGGGTTTATTAATCAAGATTCACAGGATCATGAGGCGGTTACTGCATGTGATCATTGTTAGTCATCATTTGCTGTTGGTTACTACTTCCTGTTATCTTCATTAGGTCTTTGCTTTGTTAATGTACGTACAACACGATAAGTAAGAAAAGAAGACTTCTAGTTCTTGTGTTCTTTCCTTTTTTTTTTATTCTTCTTAAAAATTTTTATGGAGTCGTGCATTGTTAAGCAATGATAATTGTTTTGTCTTTCTTTCTCTAATTCTTGATTTTGTTTTGAGATTTTTGTGTTATTGGGGGTGTTGTGTGTTGTATTATGAGGGAACCGTATAGTTATTTTATGTAGGGCCTTGTTAATTGGCGGTGGTTAAAAAGTACAAAAAGACAAAAAAAATAACTTTTAATACATATTTCATATTTTTCAATACACTTTCATATTTTTCTATACACTTTTCAATCATTTTGTATCATTAACCACCACCCAATGGGTGTTTGTTAGAATTTTTCTTTTTATGTATAGGGTTTTTCTAGGGTTTGCTTGTAAAAGATAACTTATGGGAATTCTAAGGTTTATGGGAAAAACCTTAGGGGCTAGCTTGTAAAGAGAACAGAGTCGCATTGTATTCTTTTACATCAACGTAGTGGAACTTTTCTCTCTTGTTTGTGGTCATAGGCAAGTTTGTCAAACCATGTAAATTCTTTTTGTGAGATTTCTCTCTTTGGTTGGGCGTGGTGTGTTCCGTTTTCATTTTTGAGATCCAAACATCCTTTTCAATAACTGTAGTAGTGGTGTGTAATGAGAATGTACTTAACCATTTCAAAATGTGGGTTTGTAATATGAATTGAAAATTATTGTAACATGTATGTGTCACAGTTGAATGCTCTCATTTTTTATTCCATTTCTGTTTGGATAGGTCTTCAGCAGAATAGTATTGCTGACAATTAGAGAAATCTTTTGATAAATTTTGTCATCGTTTTTTATTTACCAATTTTGTAGATTTATCATTTTGATAAACTTGTGATACTTTGTAGTTTCATCATCTCTATGGAATATATCATTTTGTAGATTTTACATACTTGAAAAAGTATCACTATTGATAAATCTAACGATTTTAATAATTTTATGATTTTTTTTCTTTCTTTTTTCATTGAGTGTTAGGGTCCCGTCAATCTTCAATGGCATGGCCCAAAAACTATTTAGCATCGCCTTTTTTGTACAACTTTTGTAGAGATAGATGTAAATATTACTAAAACTTTATAATAGATTCTTGTTTAATTTAGAATTGGAAAAAAAATAAATGTATAATTGATTTTTTGATATGAAACTATTTATTTGAATCATAATGAACGTTTTGGATTTTAAAATATTTTGACTAAATCTCAGTTAGTTATGGTATATAACTACATGTATTGTATGTGACATTAATAAGCCAATCCAAGTATATCCATTATATCAGGAGGAGTTAGCAAAACTAATAAGTTAGTGGGACTCGGATGTAATATTTTCTTGTAAACGAAATAAGGTTCCAAGTCTCCCATAAAAAAATGACTTGTTTGATAACCCAATTCAACTCTTCAAATTGAATGTATTATTAAGTGAAATTGAATTAAATTGGTTTAATAGCAATATCACTTAAATTTTAAATGCTTCTTAAAAAAGTAAGCTAAAATTTAAAAAAATTTAAGTGGTGAAGTTCTTTCTTTTTTCGAACATGGTAATAGTTAGTAAAATGTTTACTTAATTCTAACTAAATCTTTATGTCTGCGAAGTTATTGACGTGTACAAATATAACTCCACTACCACCAACAAACCATTGTTGCCCCCACTACTACAACCACCACCACTATAGCTACACCATCACTCTCCATTACTACCTCCCCCTTTCTACGTCCACTACCATTCTACCACCACCACAATCACTGCCACCGCCACTAAGACCACCACCCATCTACCTCCACCATTGCCATGTCTATAACACTATTGTTTCCGCCATTGCCACCACCACCAACATTATCATAGCCACAACCATCTACCTCCCTCACAATACCACCACCACCACCACCATCATCCATTTGCCTCCACTACACCACCGTACCGTCCCTCCACCACCATTTTATTACCACCACCACAACTAATCCTACACCACCAATGCTGTTAATCTGAGGTTTAATCAAGTGTTTGTTTAAATTCTTTGATGGTTCTTGTTTTGATGTTAACAAAATATGTATTCTGATGATAACAAAATGAGGTGAATCTTTATTTATAATATGTGCTTAATTGTTTTTCATGTTTGAGTGCTTTAGTAAAAAAAACTTAAATTTGTTTTAATCTTTGTTTAAAGATTTTCTGGAGTTAGTTTTAGTGTTTTGGGCATAACGATTTCTACACAACTCCTAATGAATTGATTCTTTTTTGTTAAACACATAGAATAAATATCTACATCTTTTATATTTTAATAACATTTCAATTAATTTAGTTTTAAGGACTTATTGGTATTTGTTTCGCTATCTGAATCTTCAAAAGCTGTGAAAATTTCTACGTATGAAAATTCTTGCTCTCTGAAATTTTTACCCGAGTTTACTATATTAATCATAACTCTCTACAAATATCCAAATAAGGTAATTTTTTTAAATTGGAAAGAAGAATCATATATATACATGTTTACTGAATTAACGAAAAAATAATTCATTTATTTTTAATAACTTTTTTGATCAGATGTCATGCCCCGCAACCCAGCCTATGCGGATCGAGGGCTTATGACCGGCCAGTGGCTGGTCCACCAAGCCTACTTAGCTTCATCCGGTTGATTATCTGTGCATACTCATTTAGAATGATATAATTTTTTTTCGGAAAACGTCATAATATCTTAAATTAGTAAAGTGTGATGTACACACAGTATACAGAGTTATGCCTAAGTTTAACTGTTTACATACATATCAAGGCCAACTTTAATTATACATACATCACGTGGTCAATATAATTATATAATGTATAGTCTAATCCGTCTACAAAACATTATAATGCCATTGGGCCATAACTACGTCAGCTTGATTTCTTCCTTCTACGGTTCCTCTGATTGGCTTTCTGAAAATGGTTTCTAAAATATAAGCTTAAAGCTTAGTGAATAACAACAATGCATGAACATAAAATCCTATAGATCATTGTGTAACATGCATAGCATATTTAACGTAAAATCATGTGAGCACAACATAATCTCTTTCCAAAAATTAACATTCATAAACTTGAAGCTCACATAGCATAGCATGAATTGCTTTCATAATCATATATAACATAGCTGAAAAATGGGACAACTCGACATACATAGTAACCATATAGGTTACGCTGGGGCTTTTTAGACAAGAGATATCTTG
The DNA here is from genome assembly GCA_030159135.1 of Actinidia polygama. Lineage (NCBI taxonomy): Eukaryota > Viridiplantae > Streptophyta > Magnoliopsida > Ericales > Actinidiaceae > Actinidia > Actinidia polygama. The sequence goes on along the minus strand of BRYF01000025.1, from coordinate 512,139 downwards.
ATTATAGATAATTTTATTTCACGTCTCACATCTAACTTAGGACTATCTGACTTGGTTAGTGTCCCTCCAGAGAGGACCCCCGAGTGTCATCATGCATACCTTGTTTTTTATGTAAATCCATGCTAGACATTAAAATCATTTCATCCATGGGTTTCGATACATAACATAATAGCATTTGCACTCTTTTAAAAAGGCATGACATTCATAGCATAACATATTCTTTTAATGCATCGAAAATATGGAAAACATTTGCATATACGTAGTACATATTAAAAATATTTTTGAAAGTACATAATTTTGTTCATGGCATCGTTACTCACCTGAATTTTCTTGGCTAGGTGCTAGACTCGGCATTCCTACATATAGGACACGGTAATCATCAATACTATGTTCAATTATCATTGAATCAAACTAATACAACTCTCGACTCAACCTTAGGTACTCTTATTTTAGGTCAAAACTCCTTAAACATAGTCTAAAAATTCTATATAGGTTGATCAAGGGCCTAACATAATTTGGACATTACTAGAATGCTTTAAGGAAAAATCCCAGAATTGACTAAAATTAGGCTTGGCGTTCGAACGCTGGAATTGGCATTCGAAAGCTGGGCTATTTAACTGCTACCTTTCGAACACTAAAAGTGTGCTAAGAGTGGCGTTCGAACGCTAAGGTAAAATGTCTAGACCGTTCGAACGCTGGGTCTGGCATTCGAACGATGGCTGGGAGTAGCAACAGAAATGGCCACTGTACTTACAAACTTTTTTACAAAATGCTAATCAAACCCTCCCAAGATTTTTAAAGCTCAAAGACAAGCCCATTTTGGTTACAATAGCTAAATTTTAACTCCCAAACATCATCCTAACGTTGTAGATTTAAAATCAAAATCAACCTAAAAAACTAACACTTTAATTTGGGGATTTTTGAAATCCCTCTTCCAAATCATCTAATTCAAACCAACATATCTTCCCTATTTACATATATACATAAGTTAGAGTTTTACTCACCAAGCTCCAAGCTCCAAGCTCCCCAATGGTGGATGATTTCTTCAATAGGTTGTTCTAAGCCTTCTTTCTCTCTCCTTCCCTTGTGATTTTCTTTCTCTTTTTCTCTTCTTCTTCTTCTCCTCCTTCTCTCTTTTCCTCTCTTTATTTCTTCTCACTTCTCTCTCCATGTAAGTGTGAGTGTAAGTGTGTTTTGTGTGCATATAATCTGAGACACATGGGAAATTATCCCATGTGGCTCTCCCTATTTTTAATTTGGTGATCCTTTTTATTTTTCATTTTACACTGTTGGCATTCGAATGCCATTCTTAGTATTCGAACGCTAAGAATAATTTCATACTCAACGTTCGAACGCCCTCTTTACAGGTTTTGGCGTTCGAACGCTAAGAAGAAAACTTGAAATGGAGATACTGAGAGCATAAAATCTGCCACAAGCGGTAGCGTTTGAATGCTTTCTTTAGCAATCAAACGGTAAAAAAGATTCTGGGTTTAACGTTCAAACACTCATTCTAGCATTCGAACGTTGTCACGCCCTACAACCCCGCCTATGCGGATCGTGGACACATGATGGACAGCAGCTTGCCGCCAAGGCCAACTTACCTGTCTTCTTGTTGATCATCTGTGCAATTTCATTTAAAATGATAATAATTTTTTTTGCAGAAACGTTTTAATACCTAAAAATAGTAAAGTGTCACGTCTGTATCGTATATAGAGTTTTGCCTAAGTTCAACTATTTACATACATACCAGGCTCATTTTCTATTATACATACATTACATGGCTAATATAATTACATAACGAGTAATCTAATCTGTCTACAAAACATCACAAGGCCCTTGTGTAACACCCCAAATTCGTAAATTCCATTAATAGTATGAAATACGTCACTTACGATAATTAAGGTGGACTAATTAGAAGATGAAGGGTTCAAAAGAGCCAAAAATAAGTTAGAATTCTTCAAAACCTTAAGTTTTATTTCTACCCAGTTTTCTTCTTGGCGTTTGAATACTAATATAGACGTTCGAACGTTAAGGCAAAAGTTGAAATGTCAAGCCTCGCAGTTATCAAACCGTAGGCAGGGACGTTCGAACCCTGACTGATCAAAATTCTTCTTAGCGTTCAAATGGGCATTTGAATAT
>BRYF01000025.1:490000-492500 GCA_030159135.1 Actinidia polygama | reverse complement strand
TTCTGTATTGATCGTTCGAACACTACTTTATATCGTTCGAACGATAAGAAGGATCTTGGCCCTGCGTTCAAACTCCCCGTTCGAACGCTAAGGAGGATTTTAGTTGGGTAGGGTTCGAATGCCTTGCTTACAGTTCGATATTCTTGAGAGCTTGACATTTGAATTTTGGCCTTACCGTTCAAATGCTCATATTGGCGTTCATTTTGGCGTTCGAACGCTAAGAAGGATTTAGTATGACCGTTCGAACGCTCCTTTTTGGTGTTCGAACTTTAAGAAGAAAACTGGGCAGAAACTTAAAGTCTTAAGGTTTCGAAGATTAATCATTTCAAATGGATCTCTTTAGGTCTCTAATTTCAAATAATCTATCCTAATCATTGTACACGTCATAATATATTTTATTAATGGAATTTATGGATTCAGGGTATTCCATTTGTCATGTAAACTAACATCCATGGGGGTTTTGTTCATAACATAATATCATAGCATACATTTTGAAGACATGGCATTATATTGAGAACATAGCACTGATGCATTGAAACATGAAAAACTATTGAATATACAATAGTATGTTTTGAAATCATTTTTAAAAATAAGTAATTTTGTTCATGGCATCGTGTTACTCACCTAGATTTCCTTGTCTAAGTGCTAAGCTTGGCGTTCCTACATTTAAGGCATAAAAACGTCAATACTATGTTCGATGATAACAACTTTAAACTAAGACAACTCTCAATTAGACCTTAGGTACTCTCATTCTAGGTCAATCCCTTTAATCATGATCTAAAGACTCTATCTAGGTTGATTAAGTGTCTAATAAACCGTGGACATTGCTCTAAGGCTTTAAGGAAATAGGCTGGAATTGACTAAAATTAGGCTTGGCATTCGAACGCTGGAATTGGCATTCGAACGCAAAGGCTAAAAGTGGTTACCGTTCGAACAGCAAAAAATGTGCTACCAGTGGCGTTCAAATGCCTAGGCAAAATGTTCAGACCGTTCGAACGCTATTCATAGGCGTTCGAACGCTGACTACGTGCAGAGACAGTAACAATAGCTGGACCTTATAAATTTTTCAAAAATCAATTCAAATCAAATTCATCTTGCTTCATGGCTTCTAGGGTTTAAAGACTAACTTAGTGAGGCTACAATATCTCATTTTCAAGTCTCAATAGTAACCCTTGTATGATAGATCTAAGATTAAATCAAACTAAAACTCTAAACTATACATACATACATACATGTATCCACAAGGTTGATTTCTCACCTTTTTTGAACTTGATGAGGTCTTTTATGACTTCTTTTGACTTGGATTGAGATCTCCAAGCCTTCTCTTTTCTTCCCCCTTCTCCTCTTCTCCTCTTTCTCTCTTTTCCTCTCTCTCTCTCTCTCTTTTGTATGTGTGGGTGTGGGTGTTTGGAAGAGGGGTGTTTGGTATAACTGTGTGGCTGTGAAAGTTGAGATGGGAAATGATCCCATGTGGTTTCTCCATTCTAATTTTGTGTTCCCTTTTTATTTTTCTGTTTTTACTGTTGGCATTCGAACGCCACTTTTAGCGTTCGAACGATAAGAAGGATTATGGCTTTGGCGTTCGAACGTCCGTTTGAACGCTAAGAAGGATTTTGGTTAGTCAGGGTTCAAACACTCTACTTACAGTTCAATAACCCCAAGAGCTTGACATTTGAACTTTTGGCCTTACCGTTCGAACGCTAAAAAGAAAACTGGACAGAAACTTAAAATCTTAAGGGTTTAAAAATTTAGTAACTTATATTGGCTCTTTTGAACCCTTAAACTTCAAATTAGTCCACCTTAATTATCGTACACAGCGTAATTAATATGATTAATGAATTTTACAAATTCGGGGTGTTATAAACGCTATGGAGAAAACTGGACAGAAATGAAACTTAAGTTTTGAGAATTCTTAACTTAAATTTTATCCCCCTAACTTAATACGAAGCCTCATTAGTCGGCATACGGATCATAATTTACGTATTTAACGAGTTTAACAGATTTGGGGTGTCACATTCTCTCCTCATTTGTAAAAGTTTGTCCTCAAACTTGGCTAACATCATAATCTACATTGTTAACTCCGTATTCGACTTAGGTCTTCGCATTTTCATCATGCTTCCGTCGCTCTACTCTGATAATATTCTTCACGTAATCAAATGTCTAATTTGTAATCGTTAATATGTCTGATTGTGGGGTTGACCCTTTTGTTGCGACTGCCTCTACTGCCCTTTCAGTGGGCAGCCTATAACATGGTACCCCGGTTGATACCAACCAAGACAAATCGGCCTTCCTTAAGATGTCTAGGCAGATGATACTACCGAAGTGGTAGATAAAGATTTAATAGAAATATTGTTACTATAAAATAAAATAGTTTAGTTTCTTTTAAGAAGCGTACTTCAACTTATTACAAACGTTCATGCAAATAAAAATGGATAGCGTTCTCGGATTTCATCTTCTCGTTCCCATGTATGGTTTGGCCATAAAACTCGTACTAATGTAA
>BRYF01000025.1:465000-470000 GCA_030159135.1 Actinidia polygama | reverse complement strand
GCTAAGGTGACCGTTTGAACGCTGTTCTTGGGCGTTTGAACGCTCCCTGCGTTAAGTGACATGAACAATAGATGATCTTACTAATTTCTACCAAAAACTTCATCAAACTAACTTAAATCTTTCTAAGGCTTTGGGATTGTGATATATAACTCAAGGACACTATCATATCTTAAAATGAACCTTTAATATGAAACCTAACTTAGTAGATCTGAGTTTTAAATCAACCAAAACTCTAACCTACAACATACATATACATATACATGATTTTTGAGGTTATACCTTCTTTCCAAGCTTCCCTTGAGCTTCACTATGGAGTCTTTTGAGATTTCCCAAATCTTCTCTTTCTTTCTTTCTTTCTTTCTTTCTTTCTTCTCCCTTCTCTTCTCTTCCTTTCCTCTCCTTTTTTTCTCCTCTCTCTCTCAACCGTGTGTGTGTGGTGTGAGTTGGAAGTATGTATATGTATGGATTATATGTAGATGTGAAGGCTGGGTTGGGAAATGATCCCATGTGATTCCCCCTTTTTCATTTTTCAGTTTCTATTGTGGGCGTTCGAACACTCCTTTTTGGCATTCGAACGATAAGAAGGATTTGGCTTGGCAGGGTTAGAATGCTCTTGCTTACAGTTCGAAACATGCTAGACTTGAAATTTGAGTTTTTGGCCTTACCGTTCAAACGTTTCAAATGTGCTATCAATGGGCGTTCGAACTCCTAGGCAGTATGCTCGACCGTTCGAATGCTCATCTTGGCGTTCGAACGCTAAGAAGGAAACTGGGCAGAAATCATAAGTTAAAGGCCTTTGAAAAATTCTAACTTATATTTGGTCTTTTTGATTCTTGGTTTTCAATTAGTCCACCTTAATTATTGTGAGTGGCGTATTTAAGATGATTAATGGAATTTACGGATTCGGGGTATTACATTTTCCCCCCTTAAAATAAGTTTGTCCTCAAACTTGGCTAACGTCATCATGCTTCCGCTGCGCACTCTGATAAAATATTTCGCGTAATTGTATACCTAACTTGTGATCGTTAATGTTTTGATTGTGGGGTTAACCTTTCATTGCCACTGCCTTAACTGCCCTCTCAGTTTGGGCATCCCACACCATGATTTCCCCGTTTGGTACTATCCCAACCAAGTCGGCCTTCTCCGAATTGCTTGGGTAGATGAATTTTTCAAAATGGTAATGAAGGTTAAATAGGAATAATGATAATGTGAATAGAACCAAGCGTACCTCAATTTATTATAACGCTCACTCGAATAGAAATGGATAATGCCTTCTAATTTCGTCTTCTCATTCACAAGTTGATTCCTCCCATGTGTGGTTCTGCCATAGAACTCGTATTAATGGAATGACCTTATTCCTAAGAACTTGGTCTCGGTGATCCACGATCTCGATCGGTCTCTCAATGTAGCTCAAGTCCTCGCTTACATCCAAAAGATGATGATTAATCACATGTGTGGGGTCGTGAACGTACTTCCGTAACATTAAGACATGAAAAACATCGTGAACATCCGAAAACTCCGGTGGAAGAGCAATACGATAAGCGACGGCTCCAATTCGTTGAAGAATCTGGAATGGTCATATGTATCTCAGCTTTAACTTCCCATTTTTGTCAAAACGACTTATCCCCTTGGAAGGAGATACTTTCAAAAATACATGGTCACCTTCTTCAAATTCTAACTCTCATCTTCGGACATCTGCATAGCTCTTTTGGTGACTCTGGGCGGTTCCAAGTCTCTGTTGTATCATTTTAATCTTATCGGTTGTGAGTTGTATAATCTTTGGGCCTAAAATTTGTCATTCTTCAACTTTAGTCCAACATATGGGCGATCTACATTTTCTCCCGTAAAGGGCTTCATACGGAGACATTCTGATACTCGCATGAAAACTGTTGTTGTAAGTGAACTCCATAAGTGGCAAGTGCGCTTCCCAACTTCCTTGAAAGTCGAGAACACATAAACATAACATATCCTCTAAGGTCTGAATTGTTCTCTCCGATTGTCCGTCTGTCTGCGGATGGAAAGCCGTACTAAAATTAAGCTCAGTGCCTAAGGCTCGTTGTAAGATTTTCCAAAACTTTGACGTAAAGCTCGGGTCTCGATCCGACACTATAGAGACTGGTGTTCCGTAAAGTCGTATTATTTCTACAATATAAAGGTTCGCATACTTTGACAATGAATACGTGGTCTTCACTGGAAAGAAGTGTGCCGACTTAGTGAGACGGTCTACAATGACCCAAATGGCGTTACATCCTTGTGGCGAGTTTGGTAAACCAACAACGAAATCCATCGTAATATGTTCCCATTTTAATTTTGGTATCGGTAATGATTGTAGTAATCCCGCTGGTCTTTGATGTTCGACTTTGACTTGTTGACATTGTAGGCATTGTGATACAAATTCCGCTATTTCATTTTTCATTCCTGGCTACCAAAACGTTGCCTTCAAATCTCTATACATTTTCGTTCATCCTAGGTGTATCGTGAACTTCGTATTGTGGGCTTCCTCTAACACTTGTCCTTTGACTTCGGGTATGTTTGAAACACATAGCCTATCTCGAAACTTAAGTGCTCCATTTTGTAACGTAAAGATAGGCTTAGGATTTACTTGCATCTCCTCATAAATTTTCCACAAGTATGGATCTTCCGATTGTTGTATTTTCACAACTTCTACTAACGACGGTTGAGCAATCATAGTCGTAAGCATCATATTGGTGTCTGGTGCAACGACCTCAATCTCTGCTCTCTCCAATTCAACAAATGAATGTAACGCCCCGCATCTGTAAATTCCATTAATTACGTATATTATGACGTATATAATAATTAGAGGGAGTAATATAAGTTTAAGGATCCAAAAGAACCAATTTAGATTAGCCAATATTCAAAAGTCCTAAACTTATAAATTCTGCCAAGGATCCTTCTAAGCGTTCGAACGCTAGGATGAGCGTTCGAACGGTCGAGCATTTTGCCTATGCGTTGGAACGCCCATTGACAGCCAAAAACCCAATTTTCAAGTCTCGCATGTTTCGAACTGTAAGCAAGAGCGTTCAAACCCTGTCAAGCCAAATCCTTCTTAGCGTTCGAACGCCAAAAAGGAGCGTTCGAATGCCCACAGTGAAAACGGGAAAATAAAAAAGGGAACACCAAAGTCAGAATGGGGGAGCCACATGGGATAAAATCCCATGTGTCTCAGCTGATATATACACACATTCATTCTCTAATCCTCACTTTCATAGACACACACCCACGGGTAGAGAGAAAGAGAGAAAAGGGAAGAAAGAAGAAAGGAAAAGAAAGAAGGAAGGAGGATGAGAACACTATAGAAACCATTTTTGAAGCTCAAGGAAGCTTGGAAGGAGAGGTATAAAACTCAAAAACCCATGTGTATATATATGTGTTGTATGTTAGGGTTTTGGGTTGCTTTGATCCTAGATCCATTTGGTTTTAGTAGTTTCCTTCCTCTCATTTTGAGTTATTTTAATCCTTTTGAGTTGTATTTGGTATTTTAGAAGACTTGAAAGGATTTGAGTTGATTTGGGAAGCTTTTGGTAAAAATTAGTAAGATTAGCTACTGTTCATGTCACTAAACGCAGGGAGTGTTCGAACGCCCAAGAACAGCGTTCGAACGGCCAAGTGTTTGAACGCCACTGGTAGAACACTTTTGAGCGTTTCGAACGCCCAGACCATTTTTAGGCAGAATTGACCTTTTTCCCTAAGGCTTAGTGGGTTTAACCAAAGCATGTTAGGTAATTAATTGACCTATATAAAGTCCTTAGACCATGTTAAGAGGTTTTTTAACCTAGTATTAATAATTCCTTACTTCACTTGTAGGGACACGCAGTCTAAGGAGATCAAGGTGAGTAACACGATGCTATGAACAAAATTATGTATTTTTAAAATGTTTTCAAAGTATATTATGTATGTACAATTGTTTTCCATGCTTTCAATGCATCAACATTATTTTAAATACGAATGCCATGTCTTCAAATGCTATGATATATTCTTATGATATGAATTAAAAACCCATGGATGGTTGATTTACATGCAAAATGAATATATTCAAATTATATGCATGTGACACTCGGGGTCCCCACTGACGGGACTTAAACCAAGTCAGCCAGTCCTAAAAGGTAGATGGGAGGACGTGAAATAAAGCCATCTACAAAAGAGATATCTCAGGCTTAAAGAGCCACCCGACCTATATGGTCATCATGTCATGCCGGGTTGTTACGTTTTATGATATGCTATGTATATTTATGAAAGCATGTGATGCCATGTTTATGAAAGTTAAATGTTCAAGAAATGTATACGATGCTCACATTGCTTACGCTATGCTATGCTATGTATGATATGAAAATGATCCATGGTATTTTACGTTCATGCATTCGTTGTTATTCATTAAGCTTTGGCTTATGTTTTAGAAAAACAAATTTCAGGTAGTCAATTCGAGGAGCCGAAAGGAGGTTGAACAAGTCAGACTTAGTTTTGTAAGCCTGAGAGGCCTTATGTTGTATTGTGAGGGCAAGACCCTATGTTATGTATTTAGTCTATGTAAGTTTGAAGTTTGATTCTGCCATAACACTCGTACTAAAGGTATGACCTTGTTCCTAAGAACTTGGTCACGACGATCAACAATCTCGATCGGTCTTTCGACGTAACTTAAATCTTCGCTTACTTCCAAAGGATAATGGTTAATCACATGTGTAGGGTCATGGACGTACTTCCGTAACATCGAGACGTGAAAGACATCATGAACGTGTGAAAGTTCTAGTGGGAGAGCAATATGATAAGCGACGGCTCCAATTCGTTGAAGAACTTGGAACGGTCCAATGTATCTCGGCTTCAGCTTTCCCTTTTTACCAAAGCGACTTATCCCTTTGAAAGGAGATACCTTCAAAAACACATGGTCACCTTCTTCAAATTCTAACTCTCGCCTTCGTACATTTGCATAACTCTTCTGGCGACTCTGAGCAGTCTGTAATCTCTGTTTAATCATTTTGATCTTT
>BRYF01000025.1:450000-455000 GCA_030159135.1 Actinidia polygama | reverse complement strand
TAATCCCCTTGAGTTGTATTTGATATTTTAGAAGACTTGAAAGGATTTGAGTTGATTTGGGAAGCTTTTGGTAAAAATTAGTAAGATTAGCTACTGTTCATGTCACTGAACGCAGGGAGCGTTCGAACGCCCAAGAACAGCGTTCGAACGGCCAAGTGTTCGAACGCCACTGGTAGAACACTTTTGAGCGTTCGAACGCCCAGACCATTTTTAGGCAGAATTGACCTTTTTCCCTAAGGCTTAGTGGGTTTAACCAAAGCATGTTAGGTAATTAATTGACCTATATAATGTTAAGAGGTTTTTAACCTAGTATTAATAATTCCTTACTTCACTTGTAGGGACACGCAGTCTAAGGAGATCAAGGTGAGTAACACGATGCTATGAACAAAATTATGTATTTTCAAAATGTTTTCAAAGTATATTATGTATGTACAATTGTTTTCCATGCTTTTAATGCATCAACATTATTTTAAATACGAATGCCATGTCTTCAAATGCTATGATATATTCTTATGATATGAATGAAAAACCCATGGATGGTTGATTTACATGCAAAATGAATATATTCAAATTATATGCATGTGACACTCGGGGTCCCCACTGACGGGACTTAAACCAAGTCAGCCAGTTCTAAAAGGCGTCATGTAAGGTAAAATATTCGCACTTCACCTTGGGACCACATCGCCCACCTTCAAATAAACCTCCAGGATACTATGTCATCCCCGCCAATGTTTATGTCACCAGCAATCCTCCATCTCAACAATGGGCAACGATAGTTGTGCCGATCCAGATCCACCGCTAGGTCCATCTGAAGATCGCATCGTCATATCGCCACGTATCGCCACTATGGTCATGATCACCTATCTTATCATCGCCTGTTATTCGCCAGTACAAAACATAAACTCGTCAACCTCCAGATCGCGAATGGGCGAGGTCAAGTACATTGCCTTATGAGAGACCATCTTCATACAGACTCCATCTCCACAAGGATTCTATCTATATAAGGAAATTACCTCGAAAGAGATTCTCTTCATTATGATACCTACATTCACGGGATGTTCTCTAGATGTCAAATCTTCCAATTAAATCTCTAATATCTCCGAGATATATTTTCATACTTAGCCATCCGAGAATCACGTCGCTGTTTCCTTACACGGCTCTCCATTCTCCATTTATATAAAGGTCTTTCCCCCATCATTATAAGGTACAAGTTTAATACGCTCAACACACACCATAATGTATTCTCTCCGGAGAGTTCTATTTTATATCTTGTTCAGTTTGTCTTCGCCTTGGTCTGATTTTCATGCCGAAAGGATTTTGAGCAGCCTCACCCTAGTTGTTTACTTTTGTCTACCTGTGTAGGTCGCCCATCTTGTTGTCGAGGTCCAGTGCCGAGGCAAAAGAGTAATATTGACTATTGGATTGCTCGCACTAGTTTTTCACCACAACAGTTTGGCGCCGTATGTAGGAACGACTAGTTCTCTATTTTCTATGCACTTGCGCAACCGGTTATTATCTAGGCCAAGTACTAGCAGCCCTTTGGACAACAGAGCACATCCGGTGGCTAACACCAACCAAGCTCCAGATCTAGAAGGCCTCTACCGCGAGATATATGAAATGGCTGAGCAGATGAGAGTAATGAATGAGAATAACGCCCGCCGATATAGCCCTTGCCGAAGTGAATCCATCACCTCCGGCCGCACCTCCCATTCCTGATATTGAACCGTTCTCATTCCTCGGGTGACGATATTTCCCAGAACCTACAAAAGAGATATCTCAGGCCTAAAGAGCCACCCGACCTATATGGTCATCATGTCATGCCGGGTTGTTACGTTTTATGATATGCTATGTATATTTATGAAAGCATGTGATGCCATGTTTATGAAAGTTAAATGTTCAAGAAATGTATACGATGCTCACATTGCTTACGCTATGCTATGCTATGTATGATATGAAAATGATCCATGGTATTTTACGTTCATGCATTCGTTGTTATTCACTAAGTTTTGGCTTATGTTTTAGAAAAACGAATTTCAGGTAGTCAATCCGAGGAGCCGAAAGGAGGTTGAACAAGTCAGACTTAGTTTTGTAAGCCTGAGAGGCCTTATGTTGTATTGTGAGGGCAAGACCCTATGTTATGTATTTAGTCTATGTAAGTTTGAAGTTTAATTTGGGATGTACTTAAATTGAATTACATAGGCACAACTCTGTATACTGTATGGTGACACGCACACCTTATTAATTTCATGTTATGATGCTTCCGCGCAAGAGAAAAACTTATCGTTATTTTAAAATGAATATGCACAGGTTGATGATACGTAGGCCTTGGCGGCCAGCCGCCGGCCATCACGCGCCTTCAATCCGCATAGGCCAGGTTGCGGGACGTGACAATAAAGGTACTTGCGACGTAACTAGGCATGCTAGATTGACCATCGACTTCCGGCTTAAAGCATCGGCTACAACGTTGTCTTTTCCCGGATGATACTGAATAAGATGGCATAATCTTTGATCAATTCAAGCCATCTACGCTGTCTCATATTCAGTTCCTTCTACGTGAAAAGGTACTTCAAGCTCTTATGGTCTGTGAAGACTTCACACGTTACTCCATACAAGTAGTGGCGCCAAATCTTCAAGGCAAAAACCACTTCAGCTAATTCTAGATCATGAGTCGGATAATTCTTCTCATGCGGTCTTAACTGTCTTGAGGCGTAGGCAATTACTTTCAGATATTGCATCAATACGCATCCTAACCCCCTATGTGACGCATCGTTGTAGATCGTAAAACCATCGGTTCCTGAAGGTAGGGTTAAAATATGTGCGGATACTAATCATTTCTTCAATATCTAAAAACTTTTCTCTCGCTTTTCATTCCATTCAAATGGAATGTTCTTCCGCGTAAGCTGGGTTAAAGGTGTTACAATCCTAGAGAAGTCATTCACAAATCTCTAGTAATACCTGGCTAAACCCATGAAACTTCGGACCTCTGTCACATTCGTTGGCTTCGGCCAATTTACAATGGCTTCGATCTTATGAGGATCAACAGACACTCCATCTACGCTGATGATGTGTCCAAGAAAAGTCACACTCGATAGCCAAAACTCACATTTCTTTAATTTGGCATACAACTTCCTATTTCGTAAGGTTTGCAAAACCATCCTCAGATGTTGCTCATGTTCTGCAAAACTCTTAGAATACACCAAGATATCGTCAATAAACACTATAACAAATTCATCAAGATAAGATTTAAATACCCAATTTATAAGATCCATGACTGCTGCGGGCGCATTGGTAACTCCGAACGGCATAACAAGAAATTCATAATGACCATATCTAGTTCGGAAAGCCGTCTTTTCTATGTCGCTCGTTCTAACTTTCAATTGATGATAACCGGATCTCAAATCAATCTTAGAAAACACTTGAGCACCCTGAAGCTGATCAAACAAATCATCCACTCTTGGCAATGGGTATTTGTTCTTAATGGTAACCTTGTTCAATACTCTGTAGTCAATGCACAATCGCATAGTTCCATCCTTCTTCCGTACAAATAACACTAGAGCATCCCAAGGTGAAACGCTCGGACGAATAAATCCTTTCTTTAGCAGATCTTATAGTTGAACTTTCAACTCTTTCAATTCTAATGGGGACATACGGTAAGGGGCTTTAGAAATGGGTCTAGTACCCGGATTTAGATCTATATAGAACTCAACCTCTCGGTCCACCAAGGAACCAGGTAACTCATCTGGAAAGACATCGGGAAATTCCCGGACAACGTGAATATATTCTAAAGATGGTGGGGAGACATACGTGTTGACAACACTACATAAAAACGCTTGACTTCCCCTCCAGATTAAGCAATGTGCTTCCATATAAGAAATGAGGTAGGGAGGAGGCACAACGCCAACTCCTTCAAAGATTAGTCCTGAATTATCAAAGCAATGGAAAATCACTCGCTTAAGTTCACAGTCAATAAGTGCACGGTAGGAAGACAGCCAATCCATCCCTAGGATGACGTCAAAACCATGCAGCTCCAATGGTATAAGGTCTACATGCATGGGTACATCGTTGACTCAAATTTCACAAGCATGATACTCTCTATCACATAACATGATATCTCCGGAGGGCAATGACACTAACAACTCATATTCAAGGGTTATGGGAGAGGTATTCAAATAGTGCTCGAAAGGGTATGATACGAATGAGTGTGTAGAACCAGAATCCATAATAACGTGTGTAGGTTGACCACAAATAGAGAGTATACCTGACACAATAGATGTGGTAGTTGGGATATTTCCTAGTGTGAGTGCAAAAACTCGACCTTGCCGCGGTTGGTTATTCCTCCTTCCAATTGGAGGCTGCTGGACAAAGGCCGATGCTGATGCTCCAGTTTCTTGAATTCTCTTCCTCGTTGGACAATCTCTGATCTGATGTCCTGTTTGGCCACACCCATAGCAAGCTCTACTTCCCGTGAGACATTCTCCCCAATGTTTCTTCTAACAAGTCATGCAAGTCGGTGCTTCATTTGAGCGGTTGCTTCCTTGACTCCCTATACTCCTTTGCGGGTTTGACAAATTCCCACTCGATGATTCTGAACTTTGCCTTTTTGAACTTGGTCCTCTGTTTATATTTCCTCCTAACCTCTTCTTTCTGGTTTCTCATAATTGAGACATCTCGTTTAAAGATCCTTCAGTAATTAGCGCTGCATGAAGAACCTCTTGATGAGTTGGTATTCGCAAGATATCCACCTTATTCTTGATGTTCCATCGTAATCCAGCTTCAAACCTCTTCACCTTGCGAGATTCTATTGACACTACATGTTGGATATATCGTGACAACTCCATAAACTTAATGTTATACTCCATCACGGTCATCTTCCCTTGCACCAAGTTTGGAAAGTTTTGAATTTTCTGATCTCGTACCATCGCAGAAAAAAATTCCTCATTGAATACTTCTAAAAACCTTGGCCATAGCCATACTGGCTCCAACGGCTTCTTCAATTGCCA
>BRYF01000025.1:440000-445000 GCA_030159135.1 Actinidia polygama | reverse complement strand
GTTCGAGCCCTGCCCAGCCAAAATCCTTTTTAGCATTCGAACGGTCTTTCGAATGCCAGATCAAGAAATCCTTCTTATGTTCGAACGCTTAAAGGGACGTTTGAACGCCAACAGTAAAAACAGAACATAAAAAGAGAACACCAAAGTTAGAGTGGGGAGAGCCACATAGGATAAAACCCCATGTGTCTCAGCAAAATATATATACACATCCACACTCACACTTCACACCACACACATACATAAGAGAGAGAGAGAGAGAGAGAAGAAAAGAGAGAAAAGGAAAGAAAGGAGAGAGGAAGGGAGAAGAAGTAGAAGAGATAAGTTGAAGCTTAGAGGAGCTCATCTAAAGCTGGAATAAGCTATTTTGAGAGGTATAAACACTTAACCCATGTATATATATGTATATATGTATAGTTAGGTTTTCGGTTTGATTTAAAACTTAGATATACTAAGTTAGGTTTCAAATTAAAGGTCCATTTTAAGATATGATAGTGTTCTTAAGTTGTATATCACAACCTCAGAGTTTTAGGAAGATTCAAGTTACTTTGATTGAGTTTTTGGTAAAAATTATAAGTTCAGCTAATGTTCCTATTGTTCCACGCATGAAGCGTTCGAACGCCCAAGAATAGCGTTTGAATGGTCACCCTAGCGTTCGAACGCCAATATGGGAGTTCGAACGCCAAGGCCATTTTTAGACAGATTTGACATTTTTTCCTTAAAACTTCATAATTACAACCATAGTATGCTAAGCCATTGAACAAACTCGTAGGGGACTTAGGTCCATATTTAAAGGGTTTTTGACTTAGAACGGAGAGTCGTACTACTTGGAGTCATTTAATTCCATAGTATTGAACGTAGTATTGATGTGTTGTGTCCTTAAATTATAGGAACGCGAAGCATAGAACCTAGCCAAGGAATCCCAAGTGAGTAACATAATGACATGGACAAAACCTATGTATTTTCAAAATGATTTTCAACGCATATTATGTATATACAAATGTTTTTATTATTTTAATGCATAAAATGAGTATGTTAAGATATAAATGCCATATCTTCTAAAGCATGCAAATGTTGTTATATTATGTATTGAAATCCATGGATATATGAATATTGAAAAGCAAAGTATGTTTAGAATATGTATGTATGGTGACACTCGGAGTCCTCTCTAACGAGACCTAAAGTCAAATAGTCTTAAGGTAGATGTGGGACGTGAAATAAAATTATCTGCAAATCGAGATATCTCAGGCCTAAAGAGCCACCTGACCTATATGGTCACTCAGTTCAGCCGAGTTATTATAGTTTTTAGCTATGTTATGCCTATGTGCATCTTTCAGATATGTCATGTATAACTATAGAAGTATGTATGAAATGTCTATGTGATCATCACGTTTAAGAAAGTTATATTTCAAGAAAAAGTAATGTTCATGCTCACATATTTTATGTATATGATGTATATATGATATTCAATCATCCATGGTATTTTATGTTCATGCATTGATGTTATTCGCTAAGCTTTAGCTTACGTTTTCAAAAATAAATAATTTCAGATAGCCACTCCGAAGAGCCATAGAAGAAGACGTCATATGGATTTAGTTTTGTGGCCGATGGGCCTTACGTTATGTAGTAATGTACGGCCATGACATGTATAATTAATTTGGCCATAAGATGTATGTAAATAGTTGAACTTAGGCACAACTTTGTATACAGTATGGACGTGACACTTTATTATTTTCAGTATGATTACGTTTCCGCAAAAAAAAAAAATTTACGTCATTTTAAATGATATTGCACAAGAGATCAACCAAAAAATAGGTAAGTTGGCCTTGGCGGCCAGCCGCCTGCCATCACGCGCCCACGATCCACATAGGCTGGGTTGCGGGGCGTGACATGTATAACCTAAAGGGTTGAGCTATAATCTAAACTTATCTTTTAATATGAGGTGGTATTTTCTTTATTTTTCTTGAGTAAGGGGGAGTAATGCTCTTTTTATATTTGATGATCCATAGTCTGTTTTCAATAAAATTTGGTCTTGTTGCAGAATATGTTTTATGACTTGTTGAAGAATTAAGTTTTTCTGTTGTGTAAGCATATATTGAAGGAGAGCTTTGTTTTCATATTTTAATAATATTGATTAAAAAGGGGAAAAAATCATTCAACAATTTAATGAATTTTATTTTGCGATCTTGTTGTCATAGTTGCATATCTTAAGGGGGAGCTATGCATATTTGTAGTGTTGTTTCTTGTGTTTAATTGAAACTTTAATTGAGAAAATATTTTTTTTAAAACAAATACCTTTTTGATGTTGTCAAAAAGAGGGAGAAAAATAAGGTAATGAAAATATTTTAAATGAACCTTCAAAAGTTATTTTTATTGATATTTTGTCATCATAAAAAAGGGAGAGAATGTTAATATGAGTTTTTAACAAAATATGTGTTTAATTGTTTTTCATGTTTGAGTGTTTTACTCAAAAAAAACTTAAATTTGTTTCAATATGTGTTTAAAGATTTTTTGGAGTTAGTCTTAGTGTTTCGGGCATAACGTTTTCTACACGACTCCAAATAAATTATTTCTATTTTTGTTAGAAACAAAGAAGAATATCTACATTTTTAATGTTTTAATAAATTTTAATTCATTTAGTTTTAAGGACTTATTAGTGTTTGTTTCTCTATCTGGATCTTCAAAAGTTGTGAAAAAAGTATAAAAATTCTTGCTCTTTGAAATTTCTACCCGAGTTTACTATTTTAATCATAACTCTCTCTACAGATATAAAAATAAGATAATTCTTTTTTCATTGGAAAGAAGACTCATATATCCGCAAGTTTACTAAATTAATAAAAGTTAAATTCATTTGTTTTCAATGAGTTTTTTGACTGATTTTTGATCTTTGGAATATTTTATTCGAGTTTACTATTTTAATCATAACTCTCTCTACATATATCTAAATAAGGTGATTCTTTTTGAATTGAAAAGAAGACTCATATATATACATGGTTATTGAATTAATAAAAATTTAATTCATTTTTTTTAATGATTGTTTTGAGCTTTTTCAACTCTCTAGTTTTTTACATCTGAAATTCTGCATATTATTACTTTTAAGGTTTGTTGTGTCTTGTGTCGAATTTTATTCTTTTAAAATATATATATATATATATATATATATATGTCATTTGTGTATGAGTTCAGCACTTTATTTTGAATTTATCTAAATATAAAAATATCTTTTGTATACTTTTATCTAAACTTTTTCAGAATGGACAAAAATTATTGTTATACCTTTATATGATGTTTCACCAAAAAGGAACTTACAAGCTATTACAGAAGATTATACACAGCTAGTATATAAATGTATATTGAAGAAGAAATTGCTAATAATAGAAAGGAAAGCTTGAAAGGATTTCTTGGCTATTGTTGTTGCCATATTTGTTGTTATGTTGCTATCCTAGGCTGCCATTGCCTTTCCTTGTTGTGTTGACCTAACAACAAGATGGAAAGCTTGTGATATTTTAAATAGAGACATTGGAGTGTATTGGTTTGGTTGAAGATATTTTGCTAATGTGAAAGCATTGCTGGTTGTTGTGTTGGATATTTTTATACATTGTTGTTTTGACATGGACTACAGCTGAAAAATTTGATGAATTGTAAAAAGACCTTCAAGAACTTGTTGCTGAGAGCCTTGTCTATATATAGTGGATGCTTGGTCATTAAGTGAGCCATCTCAACAAGCAATATTATTTTTACAAGTGTTGTGTCCCTTTGTCAAGAGTTGTTATACTCAATCTGCGAAAAGGTTTAGAAGAATCTTTTATTCTCACTTGCTGAAAGTGTAATTGTTTGAGAGCTAAGTTAAAGAACCCTAAAGGGTTATTCTTCCTATCTAAGAGGCTTATTGGGAGAAGGCATTGTTGCCTAAGTTTGAGAGCTTAAGTATTCATTTTCTTCCTCTTCTAGAGGCATGTATTGTTCTAAGGAATTTGTTACCGTTGTTTGTAACTTGTGAAAACAAGAAAGTGAGGGTGTAAGAAAGAGATAGCTTACGGGGGATTAAGACCCTTGCTTGTAGACGGCTTTTCTCACATAAGCCATAGGAGAGGATTGAGATCCTTATCTTGTGGTAGGATTGAGGACCTAAGGTGTAAAGGTTTTTAGTTGTCTATTGTACAAAACTAAAATAGTGAAGTGAATACCTAAGAGGTCCCTTAGGGAGAGAATGTAGACTGAGACTGAACCTCTATAAATCATTGTGTCATTTTATTTTCAGTCTTGCATCATTATATAATTGTGTGCATAAACATATTTAAGTTTCAGACATTTTATTTTAGCATCTTCACTAGTGAATTCTCTTTTTTATTTTTATTCAAGTTCTGAAAGAGTGAATTAGAAAAATTAATTTTCTAATTAACTTCTCTTAAGCAAGATCCCTCATTATGAAGTAGACAACCTTGTGGTTAATCTCTTCAAAGGGTTTTATTTATCTTATCATTTAAATATCCGTTATATATATTTAATCTTCAGTATTTCAGTTTCAGTTTTAATTTTTGTTCTTGTTATATTTTAGCATTTTGTTCCAACTTTATCCTTTAGCTTTATATTTATTTCAATTAATTTATATTCATTCCTTAGAAACATAAGTGAAGATCTTGTGATCTATTGCAAAAGGTTGTTTAAAGAAAATAAAGCTTGGTTATTACTTTTAACTTCTCTTGTAAATTTGTTGCAACATATTGTATTTATTGTTTTTGCTAAAAGTTTCTCATTTATTGTTACAAGTTATAACTTTTTAAAAAGCCAAAAACCTTTTCACCCCTCCCATCCCATCGGGGATTGTTTCTGGGCCAACAAATGCCACCATGATAACTCGTCACTTTGCCTCCATCACTATTGTGATTGTTGCCATAACCACCATCATTGTTGCCTCTGCCACCACTACTACCACTACCTTCGCCACAAACTATCACTTCTTTTTTTAAAATAAAAGAAAAAAATTAAGTAACAATAATTTT
>BRYF01000025.1:420000-425000 GCA_030159135.1 Actinidia polygama | reverse complement strand
TCCTTCCACTTTTTTATGAATATAAATATTCTTTCCCTATTTCTTGTTTTCTTTCTTCATATTTCTCAGTTGCATATTTTCTTTTCTTTTCTTTGTGATATCATGTCACAAGATTAGGGAACAAAAAGAGTGACTGGAGAGTTCAATGAGTGGTCAATTTGACAAAAATTTAACAAACTTGCGATGTAAATTTGGCAATTCTAACTCAATTCTTTGGCGATAGATAGAACTGGTGATAAAGTTTACTTGGCGAGCTTAATTATTAGGCGACTCTAAGCGGGTTTCAGTTGCCTAGTTTCGTCCAATTGTATGACCTCACCATGGCAACATAAATAATCAAATGAGTCATTATTCTTAATGAATGAGCAATCTTCATATTGGTGATAAAATCAAATTGGAGAGATTTTATTACATTGAGTTTTGGAGGACTTAACAAGATCAAAATCGTACATTAAGGAGATTTTGGCAAAGAAATTATGGCGATTTTTGGCCGACTATCCATCTTGAGGTTGGCGATCATAAGAATTTTTTGCACCACCACACTGAATAGGCGATCTTCTTTCTATGGCGACTAACAGGATTACTGGTCCATCTTCAAGTGCTCGGCATTCAAGGGACGGGGTAGTGTCTTTCTACTCATGTCTTCTAGCCAATAAGTTCTCAGCCTAAATACTTTGACCACTTTGTAAGGACCTTCCCATGTGGGACCGAGCTTCCCAACATTCAGTTCCCTTGTAGATAGAGTGATGTTCCTTAAGACCAAGTCACCAGGCAAAAAAGATTTGGGCTTAACTCTCTGGTTGTTGTATTTGGCGACTTGGTGCTTGTAAGCAGCTAGGCGTACCTCATCTCGCTCCCTCTTTTCATCAAGGAGATCAAGGTTAAGCCTTAGCTCGGTTTCATTACTCTCCTTGTCGAAATTCGAGGTCCTGAAGCTCAGCATCCCTATTTCCATTGGTCTAACTGATTATGTCCCATAGACCATAGAGAACGGCGTCTCGCCCGTAAGGATTCTACTCGTTGTATGATATGCCCATAGTATGCTCGACAAGTTCTTTACCCATCCGCTCTTGGACTTTTCTAACTTTGCCTTTAAATTCCTTAGGATCGTCCTATTGGTGACTTTTACTTGTCCATTGGCTTAAGAATAACCAAGCGAGGAGAAATGATGGGAGATGGCGAGGTCCGAACAGAATTATTTAAATCCGTCATGTCAAATTGCTTGGCATTGTTCGAGATGATAACCTTGGGAATTCTAAATCGACAGACGATGTTCTTCCATATAAAATTCCTAATGTTCCTTTCTATAATTTTATGAAGAATCTCAGCTTCTATCCACTTGGTGAAGTAATCTATGGCGACGATTAGAAATTTCCTTTATAATAGAGCTTGAGGTAGGGGTCCGAGTATATCAACTCCCCATTAGGCGAATGGCCATGGGCTAGTTATTGGCACCATCTCGGTATGAGGAAGATGACTTACTAGAGCGAATTTGTAGCACTTGTCGCATTTTTCTAGTGAATGATACCACATCTCGTTCCATCTGAGGCCAGAAATAACCTTGGTGAACTACTTTCCTAACCAACAATCTCACCCCTGAGTGGTTTTCACAGATGCCTTCATGAATCTCTTTAAGGACATATTTTGTTTCTCTAGGTTGGAGACACCTTAAGAGTGGTTTTGAGAAGAATATCTTGTATAGAATTCAATGAAGAAGGAAGAATCTAGCAGATCAGTATTGGATCCGGCGAGCTAGGAGCTTATCTGATGGCAATGTTCTGAACCGGGGCATGTAACAATATCGTCCATCCAAGTTGGTCTTGCTTCTGCTTGATAGATGGATTTGGAGATCTCAATGCTTGGTTGGCAAGAATTCCAGACATATACTTCTGTCCGAGATAATATCGAAAGATGAGGATGGGTTAGTTAGCGCGTCAGCATTCCTATTCTCTTCTCGAGAAATTTGGAAAATTTTGAAGTCTCTAATCTTTTCTGGAAAGACCTTCACTTCTTTCAGGTAGGACACCATCCGATGATCTTTGGCAAGGTAATCTCCTTTTACTTGGCTCACCACAAGTTGAGAGTCACTAAAGGTGTCCAAGGATTCTATCCCTAATTCTGTTGCACCCCTAAGTCCGATGAGGAGAGCTTCGTACTCTGCTTCGTTGTTTATAGCTTTAAACCCCATCAGTATAGAGTACTCCTTTGCTCACCAAAAGGAGTTTGGAGGACAAGTCCCGCACCACAACCATGCTAGTTGGATGAACCATCTACAAAAAGCTTCTATTTAGCAAGGTCATCTTTATGGTTTTGCTTTTCTAGAGCTCCCACCTCGGGGGGAGTGACTTCGGGTTCTAGAGCAACTACGTGTGTAAACTCAGCTATGAAATCTGTCAATGCTTGGGCTTTGATCGCCATCCTTGGTCTATAGTTAATATGAAATTCACTGAGTTCAATAAACCATTTGAGAAGTCTTCTTAAGGGTTGGTCCATCAATACAGCAATGGGATGAGTTTGAAAATAATGTCGAAGCTTTCTGGCAACATTTAGAAGGGCATAGGCGAGCTTCTCAATTTTGAAGTATCTAGTATCAACTTCCATGAGGACTTTGATGACGTAGTATACAGGTTTTTAAACTTTGTCCTCTTTTCGGATAAGTACTGCACTTACGGCTATTGGTGAGATGGAGAGATATAAGATGAGCTCCTTGCCCAGATTGGGAACTGTGAGTAAAGGTGGCGACCCAAGATACTCCTTAAGTTGCCAGAATGCCAATTCAGACTCTTCCGTCCATTCAAAGGCTCTATTCTTTCTGAGAATTTTGAATAATGGCAGGCATTTGTCTATTAATTTTGGATACGAATCTGTTAAAAGCACCTACTCTCCCAGTTAACTGTTGTACTTCATGTATATTTCTTGGCGAGCTCATATCTAGTAAAGCCTAAATATGGTCCTGGTTGGCCTCAATTCCATGCTTAGTCACAAGGAAGCTAAGGAATTTACTCGAGGATACTCCGAATATGCATTTGGAAGGATTTAGCATCATTTTGTGCTTCCGTAAGACGCCAAATGCTTCCTCCAGGTGGGCGATGTGATCTGTAGCCTTTAGGCTCTTGACGAGCATGTCATACATGTATACTTCCATTGTTTTTCCTATCATCTCCTTGAACATCTTATTTACCAATCTTTGGAATGTCACCCCAGCATTTTTCAATCCAAAAGGCATGACTTTGTAGCAATATAACCATCTCTCCGTGATGAAATAAGTCTTTTCCATGTCGGGTGGATACATCTTGATCTAGTGATATCCCGAGAAGGTGTCCATAAAGCTAAGAAGATCATGCTTAGAGGTAACATCAACAATCAGATCAATTTCGAGCAGTGGAAAGCTATCTTTTGGGCAAACTTGGTTGAGGTCGATAAAGTCAACACATGTTTTCCACTTCCCCCCTTTGTGGGGACAACAACAACGTTGGTGAGCCAATCCGGATAGTGAGATTCCCTGATAACATTGGCTTTGATAAGCTTTGCCACTTCTTCTTCTATGAACTTTAGGTGTTCTAGGGCAAACTTTCTTCTTTTCTAGAGAACTGGAGAATGATCAGGATTGGTAAACAGCTTGTGAACGGCGACTTGAGAATCTATCCCTCGGACATCGCCTTGTGACCAAGCGAACACATCATAATTTTTCTTCAAAAATTCTACCAGCGCATTCCGTAGTTTGTCGGTTAGGTCACTCCCGATCAGAACATGGCGATCTAGATAGTCGGGATGTATGAAGATTGGAGCAACTTCTACAAAAGGCTTGGTGTTTTTTGTTTCTCAATGAGCAGCACGGGTAATTTTTTCTACCTCGTCCCTCAACGCCTCCATCTCGGCATTATCAATCTATAATTGCTATTTGTCCCCTAGTTTCAAAGAAGATTTGACTCTCATGGCTGAGATAAAGCATTGCCGGTAACTTTCTGGTTGTCCCTTATCTCGCCTATCCCTATTGAAGTGGGAAACTTCATCATCAGATGATAAGTTGAAGTGATGGCCTTGACTTTGCCTAGTGTCAGGCGATCTAAGATCGTATTGTAAGGCAAAGAGCAATTTAGTATAATAAAATTCTGCCATATAGTGGTCTGGTGAGGCTTAGTTCCTAGGGTCACAGGTAACCTGATCCATCCGAGTGGGTGAGTTATGTTTCCTCTAAATCCGACCAGAGGGGTGTGAAAAGGATGGAGTTTATCTCGCCCAATCTTCATTTTGTCAAATGCTGAGGTGAACAACAAGTCAGCTGTACTTCCATTGTCAAACAAGATTTTTTGCACGTTGAAGTTGGCGATGGTGGCCAAGATGACCAAGGCGTCATCATGGGGGAGATGTAAGCCTCTCAAGTCGTCATTGGTGAAGGTGATCGGCTGGTGAGCTACGGCTAATGGCGATGAGAGGTTGTAAAGTTCCTCTTCTGCTCACCCACTAGCTTCTCTGGCATGTCTCTTCAAGGATGATCTTGAACATCCTCCTGATCCGAACCCTCATGGATCACTCAGATATCTCCTGTCGTGGGTCTATTGTCTCCATATCTTCTTTCAAGCGATTCTGGGCAATCAACAACATATTTTCTAAGATATCCCTTCTTGATCAGGTCATCTATATGCTCCTTCAGCTAGAAGCAGTCCTTGGTATTGTGCCCATGGTCTCGGTAGAACTCATAATACTTGTTCTTGTTCCTTCTACGGGGGTCGATCTTGATATTCCTAGGCCACTTTATAAATTCTTCGTGTTTGATCTCCATGAGTACCTAGGCTATGAGAGTATTGAGAGGTGGCAGTACGAAGTTGGGTAGACGGGGTGGAGTGCGTGGACGTCGGTCATTATTCTTCCTCCTAACATCTCGATCTGACCTATTTTTTACCTCGGTTCGATAACCAACTCGCTTGGAATCAGGCTCCTTTCTTTTATGATTTTCCCTTCCTCGCCTTCTATACTTGGCCTCGGCCAATTCTTCTATG
>BRYF01000025.1:370000-375000 GCA_030159135.1 Actinidia polygama | reverse complement strand
AGTTGTCGCCATCTATGGGAACAACAAGTATTGATGTCGCCAAAACTATCTACCGGGTTTTTTATCGATCTGCCAAATTCAGCCTCATCCCAGGGACTTTGTATAAAAGGTCTTTTTGGGGACCACTCTTGAGGTGTCTCCGGCTTGAGAAAGTAGACTATGTACATAGGAAAATTCAGGAGGGCATCTGCGGAAACTATTCGGGGGCGAGGTCATTAGTCAGGAAGGCAGTTTGCCAAGGATATTTTTGGCCTCAAATGTAACAAGATGCAGTGTCTTTCAACAAAAAATGTGACAAGTGCCAGAGATTTGCTCCAGTAAGTCATGTTTCACATACCGAGATGGTACCTATGACCAGCCCATGGCCGTTTGCTCAATGGGGGATCAATATACTGAGACCTCTACCTCAAGCTTCGTTGTAGAGAAAATTCCTGATCGTCGCCATAGACTATTTCACAAAATGGATAGAAACAGAATCCCTCGCCAAAATCACTGAATGGAACACCAGGAATTTTGTTTGGAAGAGTATCATTTGTCGATTTGGGATTCCAAAAGTGATCATCTCGAACAATGCCAGACAATTTGACAACAATAGATTCAACCTTTTTTGTTTGGATCTTGCCATCTCCAACCATTTCTCCTCTCTCAATCATCCTCAAGAAAATGGTGAAGTAGAGTCACCAATAGAACCAACTTGAGGAATCTAAAGGCGAGATTGGAAAAATTCAAAAGTAAATGAGCAGAAGACTTTTCAAGCATACTATGGGCTTACCACACAACGAGCAAAATTCCTATGGGCGAGATGCCATTTTCTATGGTATACGGAACTGAATTAGTCATACTAGTGGAAATAGGAATGCCAAGCTTTAGGACCTCAAATTTTGACAAGGACAACAATAATGCCGAACTGAGGCTTAACCTTGATCTTCTTGATGAAAAGAGGGAGCAAGCTGCTTACAAATAGCAGGTCGCTAAGAACTACAACCAGAGGGTCAAGCACAGGTCTTTATTTCCTGGTGACTTGGTCCTGAGAAAAGTCACTCTGTCTACAAAGGAGCTCAATGCTGGAAAGCTCGGCCCTACATGGGAAGGTCCATATAAGGTAATTAAGGTATCGAGATAGGGAACTTATTGGCTAGAAGAAATGAACGGGAAAGCACTACCTCATCCCTAGAATGCTGAGCACTTGAAGAAATAATACCAGCAGTTCTTTTAGTCGCCTTAAGCTGAGATTAACCCAAGCAACCAGAGGTCACCAATTTTTTATTTCGCCATGTATTTAGTGTTTTGATCGCCAAAACCTCAATTATGTTCGTCAATCTCCATATGATGGTTATTTTAATAATAAAATCATGTATCTCCGAATTTTATCTTTTTACATCTCCAAAATTCAGTTTCGCCATATAAATGGATTGAGATAATTTTTTGTCATCGCCAAAATCAAGATCGCCTACTTGCTTATTATCAAGAAATTTGCAAAATAAAATTTGCAAAATATTCTCTAGGGCATTTTGATCGCCAGAAGTAAACTCGCTTGATTATTTTATATCGCTATGATATGGTTTAATGTTCGCCTAAGCTGAGGCAACTTGAGCCCGCCTAAAGGTCGCCTATTAATCAAGCTCGCCAAATTAATTTGATCGCCACAATTGAGTTTTTTATTTGCCTAATTATGTTTTCTAGATGATGAAATTATGCTAGCCAATGTCACCTTGCCTAACAGTTTTAGTCCTCCAAGTTTACGTTGCCATTTTCATTTGACAATGGAAGTAAATGTTATGCTTTGAGACAAGAATTGCAAGAAGACAATAATAAGGGAAAGTATTTCTCATTCATAAAAAAAAGATTTACATCTCACCTTTACAAAAAAAAAGTACAAGTGTTTAAGGATAAAGAGGGTTGTTCTGATCGTCCTTCTCCTCTTCCTCATCTTCTTCCTTCTTTTTTTTTTCTTCCCCCTTTTCTTCCTCCTTTTCCTCCTCCTCCTCCTCAAGCAGATCAACATTGATCCCCATGTCTTGGATGTCAAGGTCAAGATGAAGGCGGACGAGTTGCCTCTTGTAGAAATCGAAGCCTTTGCCAAAGTACTTAGAGGTTGTGAATTCAACAACCCCTTGGAAATCATCTAAGGACTTGAATTCCGCAATGATCTTCTTTTTGGCAAGAGCCTCACCTTTCTTGAGCTTGGCCACCTCCGCCTCTAGCCTCGCCACAGTGGCATCCCGATCCTTTTTTGTCTTCTTCAACTCTTCAACGGCCTCACCTTTCCTAAGCTCGGCCAGTTGCCCTTCCAAAGCTTAGGCCAACTTCTAAGCATGAGTCATTTCCCTCTCAATTGAAGTAGCCCACCCTCGTTGGATCATTGCCTCGTCCCTCATCTCCCTCCAACGACCAGCGAGGGAAAAAGGGAGCACCATCACCTACAAGAGATTATGTCCATCAGGAAAATTGAGAAGCGGAAGTATAAGTTGAACTCGAAGAAGAATAGTTACCTCGCCTATTCCTTGAAAAAGCCTCGAGATCGCTTGGCCTCACCTTTTCGTCGTGGTCTTATCAAGAAGCTGGATAACACCCTTGATGAGCTTTTCTACCACATCAGGATTCTTCACACGGAGGCACGGGGCCCCAAAACTGCAATAAGGTTGGCCAAGGTGCCCACCCTGGTTGCCACAGCAGTCATTGCCTTATTCGATGGCACTTTGGCCTTAGGGGAGGGATTTTTTCTTGCTCTTGGCATCAGATGCCAACTTGCCCTTCTTGGTGGGCATGCTATCGGGCACCTCGCTCCGAGAGCGCTTCTCGCCAATGGTAATCCCCTTGGCAGTCAAGGTTGACGTCGCCGCCAGGCTTGCACCCTTAGATCCTCCTCCCGTAAGTTGGGAGAGCTTTTTCAAGCTGATTTTCTTCAACATAGCTGCAAGAGAAAATTCAACGTTAATAAATGGGCGAGATAAAATACTTAGAAAGAAATTGAAAATAGTTCCATCCGATCTGAGTTCGGGGAGCAGTTGTGGATCCAACCAGGCCTCTGAGCTTGAGATTGAACTTGAGATCGAGCTACCTGATTTCAAACCAGGGACGAGTGGTCAGACTTTTTCTCCTAGTAGCCTTAGCAAAGTTAGATCAGAAAGGAGAGGTAAAATTTTTCTCATTTTCTTCTTGATAGTTCCTATGTATTCTATCGAGCTATCTTGGGAATGGTCGCCTTGGCGAGGTTCATTTCAAGAAGGATGAGACTCACCCTCGTCACCCCGCAATTGGAGTTGCACTGCCCGCTGGTACATCATCGTCATTGTTCCATTCACTGGATGTCATTGATTTGGTGACGACCTTGAAACACTTGTGGAAGGACTTGGATTCGAGGACCTCTTTGATCGTGAAAAATTTTTCACTTGAGATTGAGTCCAGGATCCCGTCAAGCCCTCCTTACTTGGTCATGGACAAAACGGGCAACTTATTACGCACTTACTTGAAGAAAAGAAATATCCTTATCAATCATGAAAGAGGAACCATACTTGTCAATTGAGGGAACAACTTAGAAGACGAAAACTACCTGGAGTGCCCCATGTGCTCAAAACTCTTGGAACACTATCATCCCTGGATATTCCCAAGGGGAACTCTCAGTCATCTCCTGAGATAAAGAAGAATTTCTTCTTCCATCTCTTGACATTGCTGCGATAGCCCCCAAGCAAGGTCTTATTTGACCTCTCCTTGAAGTATAGCCATCCGGAATCTGGCTTCGGGTTTTTATTTAAGGCAAACAGGCTCTAGAACTCATTAAGGGAGAGGGAAATTTTGTGGGCTAGCGACACGACCACCGCGTAGACAAGACTTCCCCACACATTGGGGACGAGATGATTAGAGCAAATATTATAAAAGTATAGGATTCTCCTAATAATGGGGTAGAGTAGAAGACAAAGACCGGCATGAAAGGTAGCCTCGGAAAAGGCCACCTCGCCCGGACGAGTGGAGGCTATGGTCTCATCCTCTACGGGCAGCCTGATTTGGACGCTTGGAAGAAAGGAAAGAGATTCTCTAAGGCGATGTAACTAGTCTTGAGTCATAATGTTAGTCTCCCTCTCAAATGGAAGGGTAGTGGCGATTAAGGGACTACCCTCTAGACTAAGGGGATCTTCCCTAGGTGAGGAAGGAAGTTGGGTGACCTCGTCAGCCATGAATGGCTTCTCTCTTAGATGGTCGGAAATCCAGGAGGGCAGGGAATTTTCTAAGTTTGCTACGTCGGCTTTATTGGACATGCACTAGATACTAGGAAATAGAAAGCAAGACTGAGTTGTTGATACTTACTGAATCGAGGGCGAGGTAACTGTAGCGAGATGACAAGGGCAAGGTTCACGTTAGAGCAGAGACAACACTTCGTTATCACAAGCAACAGAAGATCACGTTGTGTGGTGGAGCCCCTTATGTATAGGAAGCACTGAATGCTAAGATTTGTGTTGACTCAATGCCTCAATTTTGATGATAACAAAATGTTTTGTTAGTGACAAATGTGTTTAATTAGCGTGCAGTACATAAGCATTACGTTTCAGAGCTTAATTGATTAATAAAACTGCAAAACACTTACTGTTGTAAAGTGTCGACACTTCTTTTGAAGGTGTCGACACCTGAAGACTTGGAAGCCGTATTGTTTGAATACATATAAAGTCTTAATCAACTGAGGAAAATCATAAATCTCATTGGATTGAACGTGTTGAAGATCGTACACATCCACGAAGAAGACATCTCGAATATCGTAAAATGATTAGTGCTAAAATGGCCAAGAAAATCAAAGAAATATATTCTGGAGATAAGTGTCGACACCTAAAGATAGTAGCCAAAGATTTGGATCTGGAAAATGAAGTATCGACACCTAATACAAAAAGTGTCGACACCTGAAGACAATGAGCAATGATTCAAGACTGGAAAGACAAGTGTCAACAATTGAGATCATTAGTCAAACCTTATGAAGACAAATGAGAAGTGTCGACACCTGGGAAGGAAAT
>BRYF01000025.1:357500-365000 GCA_030159135.1 Actinidia polygama | reverse complement strand
TCGGTCTTGGTCTTAAAACTTAGCAAACCGATCAAATAGGTTCGGTTCTCGGTTTAGAATTTTTCTGACCCAGAACCGAACCGAATCCGAACCGAAACCGATCCGAACCGAAACCGACCATATACCCGAAATTAGAACCGATAATATAGTAAGTAATGTACACCCTCGAACACATTAAAATTTCTCTACCTATATATGCGTCATTTAGGTTAGGCTTTTATTACTTTTAAATAATTTTATATTTTTGTTTGTGAGTTTCTTTAATGCCATAATTTTTATTAAACAGGTTTAAGTAGTTTAACAGCCAAACCGATCCAACTCACACCGATCCAATCCGATCCAGTTAGAACCGTGGAACCGATCCGAACCAATCCGAACCGAGTCAGATTGGTTCGGTTCGGTTCTAAGTACTGATTAGTTCGGTCTTGGTTCCAAAAAATTGGAACCGATGATTATTGGTTCGGTCCTGGGCTAGGCATGGAACCGAACCAATCCGATCCGTGTGCACCTCTACTCTGAAGGATAGTATGGGTGAAGTGTTTCTGAAATGTATAAAATGACATCGTTTTGTATATTTCAAAAATAAAATGACGTTATTTTAATTAACCATAAAACGACGTTTCATAGTCATGAGCAAAACGAAATCGTTTTGATCCTAAAATGTACAAAACGACGTCATTTTGTACATTTTATAAACACTCCACATACATTAGTTTTGACATATTATTCATTATATTTTCCTTATGCTTTTTCATGGTCACATGTTTTACGACGGGTTAAAATAGTAAAGTAAACTTCATTTATAATAATTAATCATATACAATAGACTATAGTGGTCAGCCAAATAAGGGTTACTCTATTGATAAAAAAACCTTTGTCAAAGTAAAAATTTGGCTACATGTTTGGCAAAAAACGTCTTCATTCATAAGCTTAACTTGTTTTCAAATTTTGGCAAAGCTATCTTTGTATTAAATTTGGCAACAAATTTGGCCATGTGAACCTTGGCATATCACCATCAATGCTTGTGATCTCTTACGCTTTTAATCTATAACACTAGCTAGACCAATTGAGCAACACTGCTTAAAGAGATAAAATGGTACCGTAACAAATCAAATTTTAATAATAATATAGTCAAAACGACACAAACCTACATGGCTAATTTTTACGCACTTTTAAAGGAGTGGATAAAATTGGAGTCTTTGAATTACATTTTGTCACATGAAATTGTCGCTCAAGGAACCAACAGTGCATAATGTTGAGACATGAGTGAGTTATGAGTTTGAAAGCACCACTGCTGTCGAGTACACCCACTAATAGCTACAGCCTGACAGTCCCATGCCCAACCAATAAAAATCTTGTTTTCTTCAACTTTTACAGTTTTGTTTGTTTCAATTTTAAAATTGGTATATGTTCTTCTTTTATTGTCTTCGTACTGATATGATTGGTTCTATGATCTCTCTCTCTCTCTCTCTCTCTCTCCCTCTCCCTCTCCCTCTCCGTGTGTGTGTGTGTGTGTTTCTTTGCCGAGGTGGATTCTAGGAATTCTTGATAAAAAGGAAAATAAAATGAAAAGGACAGAAAAGAATAATAAAAAAAAACAATGAAAGAGAAGTTTTTTTTAACAATTAACTCATCAAAAGAAATCAAAAGAAATAAGGTTGAATCTCTGTATCGTGTTGAATTGTTAATAATTAACCAATTATCAAAAAGTTTAAGTTGTTAGAGGGAGAGATCCAACAATTACATTAAGTTATAGTCGACACTAAACCCATTCAATGGTTGGATTCTCTAATAGGGTAGGGAAATAATAAGAAATTGAATAGGCGTTGTATGGGGGGAAAATATACAAAAGACGGAATCTGACCTTGCTAGGGCAAAAATCTCCATCGAGCTATCGCTATGGAGCAAGCTCGGAGGTCCTCTGCGCCGAATCTCGGTGCATATACTACCGAAGACAAGTACTATCCGAGCTAAGGTCATCGTTACATTCGAGATGCCGCTATTTAGCAAGCTCAGAAGAATAACAACGCTAGAACTTGACGAGGGGCAACGACCGGCGGCAATCCCGAAAGATGTCAAGGGACAGAAGGTGAGTTGCACATCAAAATTTCTTCTGACAGCCCCCACACCCGGATGGAGACGTCGACAGCATGATGACAGGCTAACAACCAGGCCCTAGGAGCATGGCTAAGTCAGCCGCATACTCGCTAACACAGCGGTCGACGCATATGAACACGCGTCGAGTCGTAGTCTATCCAGTGACAAGACAGCTAGTGCGTTAAGACACGCACTGACCTGTGCCATATAAATTTAGCCTTTATTTCTCTAAAATGTATGCACATTTTGGCTGGTAGAACATATATACACTTCTCTCTCTACATTCTCTGATTTTCTAACTTGACTATAGGAGAGCCATTTTTCAGAAATAGCTCTGGCGGCCGGTTTTACTGTTTTGGTGTTTCATCTATGATCTTGCAGGTTGCAGTTACTTACGCCGCCATAGAGCCACCGCGGGTGTCTATTTTTTATTTCCTTCCTCTCACCTCTTAAACTCACCACCCCACAATTGGGAACATCTGTGGAAAATTGATTATAGACATTCGCAAAGCCAGTTTTGATGGCATCATAAAGCAGCAACCATTTCAGCAATCAAGAAAGTCATAGGGAGACTCATCATGGGCCCAAAATTCTTGGGGGCAGAGGGGCTAAACTATTGGATGATGCCTAGAGGATGGCCAGGGCTACCTATAGGCAGAATCCAGGTTGGTTACTCCAAGCAGTTAGGCGGGACATAACCATCCAATACTTACACACTTATCCCAAATGGCAAAAATTTTGGTTGACAATAGATTGACGAAGAAACCATAGCAACAAAGGCAGGTCAATCAGAAGACAAGATTAAAGGACTGACACTCCCATCTCGGGAAGGCCAAGATAGAAGGTAACGCCGATACCATGTCATCCTGGATAGCCAAAAAGATAGCAAATCAATAACATTGAGCAAGCGGAGAGGCTCACCTAACTGAGCTGACTCCGATATGGACCTCCTCAAGACGCTCAATGCCAAATTGAACCGAGAGGGCAATATGCGAACTAGGCTCAAAGATAGGAGGGTTGCGGCCTCAAGCAATGTTGTCGTCCCTGCACAATTGATTGCCCGCACGATAAGGCCCAAACAGAGGGAGATAGTTCTAAAGTACCAAACTCCATTCTCTCGAGAAATTGAGAGACTATACCCACATGAGAAGTTCACGCCGCCAAGGTTTTGCGCTCTATGATGGGAAGTCAGATCTGAGGTCCCATACGAGCCACGTTAGGTAAATGATGGCCCTTTGGAACCACATGGATGCTCTAATGTGCCGTGTATTTCCATCAAGCTTGGGGGATCTCAGATTAAAAAGGTTTGACAAACTACATGCGGGGTCAATCGAGAGCTTCCATCAGCTCATCGAGTTGTTCATAGCTCAGCTCATCATAAACACGAAGGCACCAAAAGGCATTGGCTCTCTTCTGATGCTTGGGAAGGGCAATAACGAATCAATCCGGAATTACAGCAAGCAATACTGGGAAACATATAACGAAATTAAAAAATGCTCCAAAGTATTAACAGTAGCAAGCTACAAGCTCGGGCTGACTCTTGACGAGAGACTTTGGGAGAACTTGACGCTCAACCCTCCGTCCCAGGTCAAAATGTTCGCTCAGTTGGAGGAGGATGTCAAACAGGAAAAAAAAGCTACAAGGATAACTACCCGGGGTGAGAGGCTGCCAAAAAACGT
Source organism: Actinidia polygama (assembly GCA_030159135.1). Taxonomy (NCBI): domain Eukaryota; kingdom Viridiplantae; phylum Streptophyta; class Magnoliopsida; order Ericales; family Actinidiaceae; genus Actinidia; species Actinidia polygama. The sequence goes on along the minus strand of BRYF01000025.1, from coordinate 361,224 downwards.
AAGGAGAGCTCGGTTGATTACGAGAACCGAGTGAGGCAAGGGATCAACGTGGTTTTTAAGGAATAGATCTACAAGCTACTCGCTTGAATCCGAGATAAACCTTATTTTAGAAAGCCCGACCCGTGGGATGAGACCCCAAGAACTGCAACCAACGGTGAAAATCTTCCTTCTACGAAGAAAAAGGACACAGAATAGAGAACTGCCGAGCCCTGAAGGTTTTTTTGGACCAGCTAGTCCGAGATGGACATTTGAAGGAGTTTGTAGACTAGAAAAAGACACGAACAGAAAAAGTTAAGGTCAAACCAAATCTGAGGTTCGACCAGGATGGTGATGAAATAGACAAAACCATGAAGGAGGGGGAGGATCTTCCCTTGGGCACTATTCACATGATAGGTGGCCCGAACTACCCAGATCTTGAGAATAAAATCCGAGAAGAGATCCGCATGATCAGGCAAATGAACAAGGTTCTCTCAGTCCAATCAACGGCTAAGAGGTCGAGATAGAAAATATCTGAACCATGGAGTATCACGCTCACTAAAGCCGACCTGGAGAGGGTGCGACATCCCCATACTGACCCCTTGGTCATCCATCTTAGGATGAACAATTATGACGTGAAGAGGAACTTGGTGAATACATGAAGCTTTGTTGAGGTGATGTATTATGACCTCTTTAAATAACTTAAGCTTCCACAATCAGACTTAAAACTAGCCTGAGCTCCCTTGGTTGGATTCAATACTCAGTCTCACTAACCCTTGGGAACTGTAAGTCTAAAAATTCAAGCTGGTTCCCAAGGATTGGTGACAGAGTTTGTTGTTGTGGACATACCTTCCCTATATAATGCAATTGTCGGTCAAGATTGGTTGCACATGATGAAGGAAGTGGCTTCCACATTGCGTGAAAAAACCCTTTATGGAGATCAGGTAATGACCAAACAATGCTAACTCGCTACGGTCTCCACTAAGGCGGCCATGAAAGAGGTGCAATTGATCAAAGAGGAATGTGAGGTCTTGGAGGACGTCGGGAGGGACCCCAAGGCTAAGGTCATGGAGGACTTGATATGCCACGAATTGGATGAGCCAAGCTTGGATCGTTTCTTTCTTACCGGTGCAAACCTGGAAAAACGAGAGAGAATCGAGCTCATCTAGTTCCTTAAAGCTAATATCGAGGTTTTTGCATGGACACCTTATGAGATGCCCAAAATAGACCCAAATTTCATCAAACACAAGCTGAATGTCCTTCCCGATGCTCGACCAGTGAAACGAGAAAGGAGGTCTGCAACCGAGCATGTGGTGGATGTAGTAATCGAGGAAGTGAAAAAGTTGAAGAAGGAAAGTGCAATAACGGAATTTCTCTACCCGAGCTGGTTGTCAAACACAGTCGTGGTAAAGAAAAAGACTAGAAAATAGAGAGTCTGTATAGACTTTACTACCCCAAATGGGCTTGTTCAAAGACTGCTTTCCTTTGCCAAAATTGATCAATTGGTAGACTCCACCTCGAGTCATGCCCAAATGAGCTTCTTGGATGCATACCTAGGTTACCATCAAATAGAAATGTATGAGCTCAACCACGAGAAAACTACATTCATTGCCATCCGAGGCATATTCTACTCCAAGATTATGCCATTGGTTTGAAAAACGTTGGTGCCACATATTAGAGGATGGTCACAAAAATATTTGAGGCAATCTTGGATACAACCATGGACACGTACATCGACGATATGGTAGTAAAAAGCAAGAAGGAGCCAGACCATATCAGGGATCTAACCGAGGTGTTCACAATACTGCGAAGACACAAGATGAGATTAAACGCAACCAAGTGCGCCTTCGGGGTGAGCTCCAAAAAATTCTTGGGACACTTGGTAACGAGACGAGGGATCGAGGCAAACCCAGAATAAATTACAATGATCAACAGCCTCGTCAGCCCAAGAACTGCGAAAGAAGTTAATAAACTTTATGGGATGGCAGCGGCATTAAACAAATTCGTCAGTAAGTTTTTTGATAAATGTCATCCATTTTTCAAACTCCTTTGCAAAAATACATAGTTTTTATGTAATGAGGAGTGCGAGATCGTACTCCAACAATTCAAGAATTACTTAACAAAACCATCGCTTCTTTCCACACCGGATGAGGGAGAATTACTCTATGTTTACCTCGTTGTCTCTGAACATGCCGCTAGCTCGGTACTTCTGAGAGAGGTAAATGGAGAGCAACTCCTGATCTACTTTGTTAGCAAGACATTCATGGATTGCCAGACAAGGTACCTACCGTTGAAGAAGCTTGTTTTGGCCTTGATCTTAACCTCGTGGAAACTCATGCACTACTTTCAAACACACCCCATAGCCGTGTATATAGAGTTTTTGCTCAAAGATATTTTATCAGAAGCAGACTTTCTAACCAACTCTCCAAATGGGTCATCGATCTCAAACCATCAGATATAAAGTTTCTGTAGGGCAACAATAAAAGGACAGGTCTTGGATGATTTTATAGCAGAGTTCTCACCTTGAGCTGTGAGTCTAGAGCAAGACTGCCTTGTGTCTGAACACAAAAAGGGGAAGAACTCAAAAGTAGGATCTTCCGTAATTCAATCAGTACCTGAGGATCAAGAGGTTATTCTAGAACCACCTCATGATGCCAAAACAACCGTCCTTGATAAGATCTCTGAGGTTCCAAAGGTTATTGGAGAACCACCTTAGATTGATCCCCACTACGGCATGGAAGATGTTTGTTAATGGGGTGAGAATAGTATTGAAAAGCCAAGAAGAAGTAATTTTCCCGCAACAAACAACACAGCCGAGTACGACACCTTTATTGCGGGACTCCGGTCTGCCAGCAAGCTAAAGATTCTTGAGCTCCATATATTCAGTGACTCAAAATTGGTAGTCAACCAAGTCACAGGAAAATTTGAAGCTTAGGGGGGCAAGATGGCTAAATATTTGGTGGTAGCAAAAAACCTCATCACCGAATTAAAAGCAATAAAGATTGAACAAGTGGGAAGTGACTTAAATTCACACACAGATGCACTAGTAGGCTTGACATCAGTTTTTGAAGGTCAAATAGGTAGGACTATAGCAATTGGTTTGATCTCGGTCCCCATTCACGAGATGCCTCAAGAATCCGTCTTAGTCAACACATAGTTGGGGACGAGCTAGATGGATCCGATTGTAAATTTCATATGATACGACAAGATGTTAGAAGATAAGAAAGAGATGCACAAACTCCGAATAAAGGCAGACAGTGCTGGATCTCCCCCATCGAGGAGTTGTACAAAATATCATACATGGGATCATAACTGCTCTGCGTCTACCCGAGCTTAGTCGAAGATGTACTTTTTGATATCCACAAAGGCACGTGCAGACTACACTCAGGGGGAAGATCATTGGCTCACTAAGCTCTGACTCAGGGATATTGGTGGCCATACATGCAAAAAGATGCCCAGGTGTATGTCCGCAAGTGTACCAAGTGCCTTCTCTTTTCCCCCCTGATTCATCATCTAGCAAAGGATTTAACCCCTCTTATCAGTCCATGTCCCTTTGCCGAATGGGCTATGGATATCATAGGGCTTCTATCCTGAGCTCCGAGGAATAAGAAGTTTCTGTTAGCAGCGATGAACTACTTTACAAAGTGGGTGAAAGCCAAACCACTGGCCTAAATCTGGGAGATAGACGTAATTTGATTCCTCCGCAGAAACATTTTGCAGCTTCGGCATCCACATAACTCAGGGCGTG
>BRYF01000025.1:342500-352500 GCA_030159135.1 Actinidia polygama | reverse complement strand
AATACAATCATATTCCTTTATGATTAAGTCTAAACATTACGCTACAATACTCAAATCAATAACATGTAACACATATATTCATGTTATCACTCAATACTTACGTAACACCCTCATGTTACTCCTCAATACTTATGCAATAAGAATTTCGACACATAATTCATCCCGATTCCTATTTCCTATGTGTTCATTGTCTTTAGCTAAATCATATATCCGACTAACTTTTAAATACATCGGGAAACTTACTTCTATCAGGAAATATATATATATATATATATATATATATATATATATATATATAGACCCTAAAACCCTTTGTGGGATAAACGATTCGTATCTCCAAAATAAATACGAAGAGCATCTTTGACTCTTTTGTCATCACTCTGAATTTGATTTGTAAGCTTATCTCAATTTTTCCTGAAGTAGCATGCTATCATGTCTTCAGTTTTTCCTCCCACACTTTTATCTTAAAAAGGTGCAACTGTGTAGCATCCATTGTCTTACCAAAATTTGTCTTAAAATCTACATTTCTCTTTTACCCGTATGCTAGGCATTTCATCCTATGCAGTATGGCTTCTCTTGTATTATACAATAACTTCCCTCTCACTTTCATATGTATTTCTATTGATAATTAACACAGAATCCTAAGACACTAATTTAAAAATTCCAAATAAATTAACTAACACGTAAACATGTGTAATAAGATTTTACCCTCGTATCTATAGATAAAATAACTAGTCCAATATTAAATTTTCTCTCACAACACCTCATAAGATTCAGACGATTAGGTCTCTATGTAACATACCATTTCTCAAAACCATAGCAATAATCGCTACCATGCAATTCCGACACAAATCCACATCCTAACACGTTGAACGTGGATCTATTATCAATTCTACATCTAACAATTCACATTCGTTTCAATTGGTATCCAATTCGACCAATCAAGCAACCATACCAATGATTAGAACCTATTAATTTCCCCAAAGTAGTTACACATCTGATATCCTCATCTCCATATATATAAAGGTTACCAAAAATGATGGTTATTACATCTAACGTGCCAGCTAAGTTAATAACTCGTATTATCATCGCCCAAAGTAGAAAGTGAAACCATAAATCAATATTATTTAAAACCCATATCCAAGAACAACCGAACGTATGACGAATAAATCCAGTGTATCCTAATAATAACCTTAACCAACTGATATCACTAATTTTATCTTTTAAGTAAGGAGTAATCGAGTCACCAGAAGATATCTATTACATCATACAACTTCAAAAACATAATTATTCCAATCTTGAAAGGTTCTTCCAAAAGTCAAAATTAATCTCATCTTTGCATAAACTCAAGTCTTTGTATCAAACTCACCAAATGAGGTAGAAATCCTTCCAATTACTCCAAATTTAGAGTATTCCCCCTAGATCACGTGAATACGACTCAAACTATATATGAAGTTGTCTAAAGAAATTTTCTAATTACTAGAAAGATCGTAGGTCATTGACTCAAACTAACTTGTACGATCATATATCCCTAATCCTCAAATCGATGACGGTAAAAATTTGAAACGATTGAAACCTTATGAAAGTAAATATGTAATCCCGTGTGAAGTCATCAAGTGTCTCCCAAGAAGAAATGCGTATACGCTTATCAAATACAAAATCTACATACGTAATAATTTGCCTAGAAAACTACAGATACCATCACCACCATAATGGCAATATGTTTGAGTATCCCGAACTACTTGAACCATATCTTCTAGGATTCTTCCTATACGTCAATCCAATTTTTCGGGAACTACTACCATTTTTAGATTTCCCTTTCATGGTAGCGTGGCTCACTACCTACATGTCAAACGCTTAAACATTTATCCTAACAATAGCTAAATTATACTTTAGTAACTCGTATCTCGTATACTACATATCACATACCTTAGTCGATCCTAGATTCCTATCTAGGCATGACTCGATCTTATAGTGTCCTAGATATAACTTGATCTTACGGTGTTAACCTATAACTCTGATTGACATGTCTTAATCTTATGCTGTCAACCTATTGCTCTGATACCACTTTGTCATGCCCCGCAACCCTGCCTATACGGATCGTGGGCACATGACCAGCCGGCAGCTTGCCCACCAAGGCCTACTTACGTTATTTCGATTGATCACCTGTGCATACTCATTTAAAATGATATAAATTTTTTGCGAAAATATCATAATGTTTGAAAATAGAAAGTGTGATGTAAACACAAAGTATACGGAGTTGTGCCTAAATATTTAAACTTCATACATCTATAATGAGGTCATATTTAACATACATACATATCGTGGCCAATATAATCACATAACACAGAGTCTAACCCATCATCAAAACTACATAAGGCCCCTTGGCCACCAAACTATGATCTTGCAAGCATACTTTCTTCTTAAGGCTCCTCAAATTGGCTTCCTTATGCATGAACGAAAAGGTTTTCGAAAGCATAAGCTAATTGCTTAGTGTATAACAGTGATGCATGAACGTAAAATACCATGGATCATTTGCATATCATACATATCTCATATAACGTAAAACATGTGAGCATAACATGAATTCTTTCAAACTTTGATCTTTCATAAACTTGAAGTTCACATAGCATGGCATAATATTTTTCATAATCATACATAGCATAGCTGGAAAATGTAACAACTCGGCATGACATTTTAACCATATAGGTTATGCTGGGGCTCTTTCGGCCAAAGATATCTCAATTGTAGATAGACTTATTTCACGTCCCCTATCTACCTTAGGACTGTCAGACTTGGTTAAAGTCCCGCTACGGGAGGACCCCCGAGTGTCACCATGCATCACCATGCATACATACTTTGAACAAACTTTATTTTTTATTGAAATCCATGCTATACATAAAAAGTTATTTCACAATCATGTTAAAGCATTCATCCATGGGGTTCCGATACTTAGCATACCAATATTTTTATACATTTAAAAGACATGTCGTTTATATCATAACATAATCATTTAATGCATCAAAATATGGAAAATATTTGAATATACATAGTACTTATTGAAAATATTTTGAAAGTACACAATTTTGTTCATGGTATCATGTTACTCACCTGGGTTTCCTTGGCTAAGTGCTACACACGTTCCTACACATAAGGTACATAAATATCAATATTAGTTTTAATAGTCTAAGTGTAACCTAATTAAACTAATACGAACTCTTGACTCGATTTAGACACTCTAGTTCTTGGTCAATATCTCTTGAACATGGACCTAAAGTTTCCCACGTGGTATATCAAGGTGCCTATTATACTTTGGACAACTAAATTGTCTTAAAGGGAAAAGGTTAAAACTGCCTGGAATTGGGCCTGGCGTTCAAACGATAGGTCTGGCATTCGAACGCTAAGTATTAAACAGCTATCGTTCGAACACTGGGTCTGGCGTTCAAATGCTGGTTGCGAGCAACAACAGAAATGGCTATTTGACTCTACTAAATTTTACAAAATACTAATCAACCATTTTCAAGACTTTTAAGGCTCAAATACAACCTCATTTTGGTTACAATAACTAAAAGGCAAATCTCAAAACTAATCCTACCATGTTAGATCTAAAATTTAAATCAACCAAAACCCTAACATAATAAATTGGGGGTTTTCCCTTCTCACATTCAAATCTATTCAAATCAAACCCTAATACGTGTTATTCAAACCAAATGAGATTCAATGGAGTCTCTCAACACCAATCCAAATCTTTTTATGTTCATGAAAACAAAAAACCCCAAATTATACACACACATATACATACATCTAGGCCAAGGTTTTTACCTTTCTTCAAGCTTCAAAAATGGCTCCCTTAGCTTGAGTTAAGCTTACCAAATTCTCTCTCTCTCCTCTTCTCCTTCCTTTTCTTCTTTTTTTCTCTTTCTTCTCTCTCTTTCTTTCCCTCTTGTACGTGTGTGTGGGTTTGGTGTGGGTGTGTATATAACTTGAGACATATGGGAAATAATCCCATGTGACTCCCTTCTATTTTAATATGGTGTTCCCCTTTTTATTGTCCCAAATTGTTGTTACCGTTCAAACGCCATTTTTAGCATTCGAACGCTAAGAAGGAATTTGACCCTTGCGTTCGAACACCACCTTCGAACGCTGAGAAGACCATAAACTAATTTTGGCTTTAGCATTCGAACACTGATATTGGCATTCAAACGACAAGAAGAAAATTAGCCTTAGCGTTCGAACGCACAAAAGCCCTAAAACTGATTATAGGCAGTAGCGTTCAAATGCTCATTCTACCATTTGAACGCCAAAAAGAAATTTGGCTGGCTAACGTTTGAACGCTCTGTGTTAGCATTCGATAGTACTGAGAGCATGAAAATTGATCTTTAGTCTTAGCAATCGAACGCTCTGCCTACCATTCGAATGTTGAGAAAGATTTGACTGAGCATTCTAACCAATGTTTTGAAACCCAGACTGGATCGGCCGGTTCGATCGGTTGAATCGTCGACCGGCCGAAGAAATAGTCCGGTCAACCCCTTTAACCTAGTGAGAACATAAAATCAAACTGAATCGTCATGACACTCGGTTCAACCACGAACTTGTCAAATCAGAACGGGTTTTGATGAACTGGCACGGGTAGACTTGGGAGAGGACAAGAAGTGAGAGAGGGGTGGAGTAGTCCATGGTGGTTGTGGATTCGGTGACAATGGTGGTGGATTCGGTGCCGGTGGTAGTGGACTCGAGAGAGGAAGTGGAGTGAGTGAGGGGTAGAGTGGTCCATGGTGGTGGTGGATTCAGTGTTGGTGTTGGTGGCCGGCGGCGAGGGCCGACGGTTGAGAGAGAATCGCAAACGGGGGAGGGGTTTGGATTGATTGATTTCACAGAGCCATAGAGGTTTGGAACCTTGGGTGACTAGGTCACTATGTGAGAGAGAGACTGAGAGAGGCGTGATTGATTTAGGGTTTTAAACCCTAAATCATGCTTTAGACCCTCACAATTTTAAGTGTAACTCACTTGACTTACAATGTTTTAATTATTGCAATTAGACCACAAATCATAATATTTTTATTTATTAGCTATTATAAATAATTTATGATGTCACGGTTCGATAACAGTTCAATAACGATTAAACCGACGGTTGAACAGGTGACCTGTGACTCGATCATTTTTTTAGTTTGCTCAACGGTCTAGGTTTTCAAACAATTGGTTCGAACGCTAAGAAGAAAACTGGGCATAAATTTAAGTCTAGGGTTTTGAAAAGTTCTAGCTTAATTTTATCACTTGGGACTTTAAACTTCTATCTCTAATTTAACTACTTTGACCTTCAACTTCTCATGATTCATACCAATTATCTTACACATCATTATTTACATAATTAAAGAGAATTTACAGGTTTGGGGTATTACACAAACGAACCACCATTAATGAGAAAGGCGAATGGACCGCCATTAATAAAGAAGTACAATGGACCACCATTAAAGGAGGAAGGTGAATCTCCGTCGAAAATAAAGGCATCTAAAGAGGAGAAGCATGCACTTGGAGCATAACGTTTTGCTGGCTAATTGTCGTCCACTAGCCAACAGAAGACAAACACGTGGTAGTGCCCACGTCGCGTGTCATATTAGGTTTGCACATAAATGCACTTAGTAAAAATTTGGGGAGGAGTTAGCCAAGCTCTCTGCGAGTTTTGAACTCTATCCAATGAGAGTTGCCAAATATACTTGGCAAATTTTTAGGGAAAGTGCTAGCCAAGCTCTATGCGAGCTCCGAACTCTGTCCCACGAGAGCTACCCAAGTATACCTAACAAAGATTTGAGAAAGTGCTAGCCGAGCTCCATGCGAGCTCCGAGCTCTGTCCCACGATAGTTGCCAAGTATTCTTGGCAAAATTTTAGGGAAATGCTAGCCGAACTCTGAGAGTTCTGTCCCACGAATGTTGCCGAAATATACTTAGCAAATTTTTAAGGAAGGGCTAGCCAAGCTCTATGCGAGCTCCAAGCTCTGTCCCATGAGAGTTGTCTAGTATACTTTGCAAAATTTTAGGGAAGTGGTAGCTGAGCTCTATGTGAGCTCCGAGCTCTATGCCACGAATATTGCTTAAGTATACTTAACAAAAATTAGGGGAAGAGTTATCCGACCTCTATGCGAGCTCCGAGCTCTATCCCATAAGAGTTTCCAAGTATACTTGGCAAAATTTTAAGGAAGGGTTAGCCGAACTCTATGCGAGGTTCGAGCTCTGTCCCTCGAGGGTTGCATAAGTACATTCAGCAAAATTTCAAAGAAGAGTTAGCCAAACTCAGTATGATTTCCGAACTCTGCCTTGTGGATATTGCCCAAGTATACTTAGCAAAAATTTAGGTAGGAGCTAGCCGAGCTCTATTGAAGCTTCGAGTTCTATCCCACGAATTTTGCTAAAATGTACTTGGTAACATTTAAGGAAGAATTAGCCGAGCTCTAAACGAGTTCCAAACTCTGTCCACGACTTTTGCCTTAGTATACTTAGTACAAATATTAGGGAAGAGTAAGCCGAACTCCATGCGAGCTCCGAGCTCTGCCCTTCGAAGATTGCCTAAGTACACTAGGCCGATGAACAAAAATTGAACCATGCAAATCTCATGCACACGAGTTATATAAAGAAAGTTCATTCATTACAAAGCATTTGAAAGTTTGTTTAGTACAAAGAAAAATTATTACAAATCAAGGGACAAGTTCAGAGAGGTCTCTTCAGTAGTTACGTCGTCTTTCGATGCTACCGTTTTGTCCTCTGTCGTAGTTATGCCATCTTCTGCTTCTGCTATCGATGCTTGGCCGATCTCACTGACCACCTCAAGGAATTTCTCTAGGACCTCGTCTGCCTCATCCTCCAACATCTTTTCTTCATTGAAACTACGCAGCATAAGGGGAGAATAGGCCTGAGGGGGCCCCACTAGCTCAACTACATGGGGAGCCGCATTCCAAGAAGGATGTTCAGGGGAGACACCGAGCTCCTTCAAATCAGCCAGCCAGCCCTCCTTGAAGATTCTAAGGAAAAGATTGGTCAGTTGCTTGTCATAGTTGTCGCCAGCTCGGTTGATTCCCTAGTTGTACACCCGTTTGAAAACTTGACTGCACACGACCTTCTCGAGCTCCTCCAATTGTCCATAAGCCTTGTTCAAATGCCCCTAGATCGATGGCAACATAGCTAGCATCTCTCTCCCGCACGATAGTAGCGAGCTCCAATTTGGCCTTCTCGACAACCTCGAAGTCCATCTTGTCCTGTTCTCTATAGAGTTTATGTTCTTCTTGGACCTTTTGATCTTAGCAGATTACTCTTTCATCCGCTTTGAGACGGCATTAGCTCTCTGGAGACTCTGTAAAGAAAGGCAAGAAAATGTTAAAAAATACTAAAAGATTAAAAGAGGTAAATTGATAAGTACCTGAGTTCAAGACGCTTACCTAGACTTGTTGGATCACTATCAGACCCCTGATTGTCTCTGAGCTCTCCTCCGCGAGGTCGACAACATCCTTCGACAGTTTGACTACCTGTGTAAGGGCTAAGCTAGTGTCATGATCCTTGGCGGTGTCAGCCATCATTACCTATTTGTCGAGCTCAGCAGTGGAGAACTCGGGTTTCCACAACTCGGCGTTCGCACTCGAAGAAGGAAAGAAGGCCGAGCTCGCTTCCGCCTTTTTCTTGGACTTTTTGGACGATCCAAATGCTGGCTCCTTCCCCTCACATTTGTTAGAGAGAAGGGCCTCCGACGAGCTCGGCCTAACCCCCATGACCGCAACAACCATTACTAAGATCGAATCAATGGTTGGCAGGGGGACCTAACTAATGGGGAGAGCTACTACAATGGGAGGGTCGGCAGCTGGCATAGTCTTCTTTGGGATAGGGTCCTAAACCTCACTATGTTAGTCTCCCCCGAGCTCGCGTCAGAATCGTAGGCCTCCCTTAAAGAATGGGATATCTCAACTTCTCTCACAAGTTGAGGTGGAGTGTAGGTGAGGTCGTTAGATTGTTCATTGTCCGAGTTCGAAATAGAGATTGGCAGGACCAAAACTTCTAGCTTGATCACGGGAATCACTCAGTTCTGCCTTCTGTTCAACATGAGCTGGTTGACGACTTCCTCTCCTTCCTCCTCCTTGTTCAACATGAGCTGGTCGACGAGCTTGAGGTGACGCCTTCATTCCACCCTTGAACTCGGGCAAGGGGAATGTTCGAACGGCTTCAGACCTTTCCGAGCTAAAGGTGTCGCGCTGCGAAGCCCGTCCCTTGATGCGCAGGGGAGGAAGTCTGATCCTATTGAGCTCTTCAGCCTTATACGGAATCACGTGCAGATAAATCGGCTTGTACATGAGAAGATCAGCTATATTCCTCAAAGCCAACCTATTGTTGACAGCTGGAATGGCCTCCTTGCACTACTTGGACCGGCTTCTGAATTTGTCATTGAAATCTGCACAACAACAGAAATAAGTATCAATATCAATATAAGAAACTTCATAGGTATTCAGCAAGAAAAACACCTACTTTCAAGCAAACGGATGTTGTACCTCGAGAATGACCAGAGACCATCATCCCCAACCCAGAACTCCCAATTTCCAAAATCCCAAACAAACTCATTGAGGAACAAGTCCTTATCTGGGTTGTTAATGACCAACCGCATTTGTGGTTGGTAGGAATTCCTGAGGCATAGATAATGATTACCTTTCAAGAAGGGTGTGCCTGGCTCCTTTTTCGTTCGCACTACGTTATAGAGGTGCAACAGGTCCTCAACACTAAAGGAGTGCTTCATCTGACGTGTCAACTTGTCCACTACGAGCACAGTTCAAACAAAATTGATGGACAGCTGCATGCAGGTGAGATGGTAGTGCACCATCACTTCCTTCAACATCAGGCTGATTGGGAACCAAAGCCCGGCTTGATGGATCAACCAAATACGAATCGGAATGTGGTCCTCAAGGCCCTCCACTAGATTGGCATCCTCATTTGGCTTGGAAAACTCTATTTGAAAATTCGTGAGAATGTCGTGGTTGACCCTAAACTTGTTCAAAACGCCGTCATCATGAACCAGCAGCTGAGCTCGATTCAACTCCATGTTTTGAAAATAGAAGCAAGACAGTTAAAATGAGCCCAGATAGACAGTTGTGATGAGCTTTGGGGAGCAGAGTCAAACGAGCTCACCGAACTATGCCCCACTAAGGCTACTTACTTCTAAGTCTCGAACCCATCTCGGCAGTAGAAAGGCCTGGGGCGTAGAACCTTTAGGACACTGATCCTATAAGGTAGCCCGAAACCGTCTTGTCAAAGGAAAATAGGCCAATGGCAACTCAGTTCACGAAAACACAAAGCTCCAACAATGGTGGACAAGCTAAGGTTAGAAACTCCAGACACAAGAACAAACTAGCAAACTCTTAGCACAGAAACAGATCCAAAGTAGATCCAAAACATCAAGCACGAAAATACAATTACTAAGCAAACTATGAGGATAGAAATGCAGACAAGAAGTCGAGTCCAAATCATTAAAAAGCATACAAGTCGCAAAAAGAAAATGAAGAGAAACCTTACCAAAGTTAAGATCAGAAAGAAACTAACGGCGTAAAGGTCTAAGATCCGCCACCGAGAACCAGAACGGTAGTCGGACAGGCGTTCGAATGGTAGCACCAGACAAAGGAATGCTCTTTCTCTATCTAGAACGCTCTCGAAGGTTCGATACACACTAATGGGAGATGGAGGACAAACATACCCCAATAAGGAAGGTGAAGAGTCAAGAGGGAAGCAATAATGTGTCCAAGTGGGCACGTAGGATCACGCACCAGTAACCACCTCTTGAAACATATGGGACACGAGCACTTGGCAACCACCCGGCCACGCGTCCACACCAAATGAGCCATAGGGATAGGTGGGGGACCTCGACACCAATACTCGAACGTGCTTGCAGACTAATTAGACCTGGACGTATGGCTCAAACATTATGGTAAAACGACAGACTTAGATAGGGGGAAGACAACTAGCAGGCATTAGTGTG
>BRYF01000025.1:335000-337500 GCA_030159135.1 Actinidia polygama | reverse complement strand
TTGTCGTTCGCCATTCGCAGTCACCGTCCTTCGATCGCCCTCGCCGGTCGTCGATCTCCATTCGCATATCGCGGTTGCAGGTCTAGTTCTCAGATCGCGGTCACGGGTCGCCTGTCGTGTTCGCTCGCCTTAGCCCAATGTCGATATCTGCAACTCACAGATCGTCAAGGGTTGTGAGTCGCCGCTCGGCCGTCGCTCGTTGGTTGTCGCCTTTGCCCTTCGCTACTGGTTGCGCTCGGCTAGATTCGTCGTAGTTCGCAAAGCTCTCAGATAAGGGCTTGTATTTGTTTTTTTTTGTCTAGATTTTTTATTTGTGGGGTGGTTGATTTTGGATTAGGGGTTTTGATTTAGAGTGATTTGGGGATTGATTTTAGGTTGGGGGTTGTTGATTTTCCAAATTTAGAGATATTTGGGGTTTTTACTGTTAACATTTGTATACTATATACAGATGAAGACAGACGGGTGGGTGATGGCGGTGATGGTGGATGGGCTGGTGATTGCAGATAAGAGAGGGTGGGTGAGAGAGAGAGAGAGAGAGAGAGGTGGATCTGTGGGAGGTTTTGTTTGTGCAGTGGTGGTTTATCAACGTGCAGGTGGAGGTGGTCATGGTGGTTAATGGAGGTGGAAGATGGTAATATAATTATGTCAAAAATGCTTGTATTATGTACATTACATGTAATTGTTGATTGGTTGGGTGCGCTTTTATTGTATATTTATGTAATTTGTTTAATTGTTGGTCGGGTGGGTTTTAATTGTGTATGTATATGATAAATTGTAAAATGTTAGTGGAGTGGGCTTATATTTATATGTTTTCAGTACAACTTTGAAAATTATTGATTATGTTTTATCTAATAGAATGCATGTTTATGGCTAGTTGGTAAATTAACTTGATTGAATGTTGTAGGTGATGAATGTGTATAACTAGGGCGGGTTGTGTGGCTATGGTCTGTGTAGCCTGATTATTGGTGTTGTGTTGATTTAGGTGATGAGTGTAAGGGTCGGTGTATTATTGGTCCGTGTGTGTGATCATGGTTCGTGTGTATTATATTATTAGAATTTGAGAGTTGATGTATATGTGCTTCGGTAAAATTGTCAGCTTGTTTGTGAAGTTGTATGCTTGTGTTACACTGTTTTTATCTCTTATTCTTTTTTTACTTCTTTTTTAAATAGTATGTGTGCGGCAAGGTGTGCATTCTAAAGGAATGGTTTTCCCGCAGTTGGAAGCTAGGTTTTAATTTTTTTTTCTGTTTCAGGTCTTCAGCCATATAATCTTACAACATCGATAAAAAGGGTGTTCGATATACCTTATTGTTAAAAATTCTAGCAGCTTATTGCTGTATTTTTTAGCAAATTTCAGCACTTTATTGTTACGTTTTTTTAGCAAATTTTAGCACCTTATTGCTAAAAATTTTCACACCTTATTATTGCATTTTTTGAGTAAATTTTAGCACCTTATTGCTTCGTTTCTTCAGCAAATTTTAGCCACTTATTGCTGAGTTTCTTCAACAAATTTTATCACTTTTATAGCTGAAAATTTCAGCACTTTATTGTTGCGTTTATTCAACGAATTACAACACTTTATTGCTGAAATTTTCAGCATCTTATTTTTCATAAAACACTAAGGATTTTTTTATTTTATTTTCTATACCCTTTAATCTTCTCTCATTTTTTTCTCAACCCTAACCAATCCTTCTAAAGTGTGGACTCAAATTTTTCTCTCAAAAAATTTGTAGATAATTAAATAATAAGAATTGACAACTCACATGTCATATATATAGGCTAGATCTCCAACTAGGGCAACGGTAGGAAGTCTTAGTTTGACTACAATTCAAATATTAAAAGTTTCAGTTCTCATAACTTAATTTAGTAATTTAATTGTTCTAAATTAATTCTACTAAATAATTTAGATTGCATTCTAAAGCAAAATGACTAAAATACTATCATTACTACTTTATACCACAATTAAAACCCCTCTCTATAGGTATCAATAATTAAGGTTGGATTAATTAATCGTAACCAAATCCTAATTATTCTAACCTTCTTTATAATTCATTTCCTATTTAGTCATTAAAACAATAAGTATTTATTTCGATAAACAATTTACCGAAAAGACCGGATCCGAATTTCAATGACTAAATTAATGAATTAAATCACAAGTTATACCCGCTATCTTCTAGAAGAGAGTGAGATTCCATTTTAAGAATTAAGTGTTCACACAAACCTAACAACGACCACCCAAGATATCGAGATATTGACTTCAATTAGACTCACTCATTGGTAAATCAAAGTAAACGATGTCAATAACTTGAGTTCACCATTCCCTAAGGATTAAGAGTCAATTATAAATAACGAATGTAAGATTTCATCATAAAGCGATAGTTTTATATGATTTACTTTCTTACGATGATCCAATTCAATATATTCTCAATATACCAATATTTTAACTCATAGTCACCTACTCTAATGATGAGATAAATCATCATATCACATAAAGGTTAAC
>BRYF01000025.1:277500-280000 GCA_030159135.1 Actinidia polygama | reverse complement strand
CAATGCATCAATGTGATGCATTAAGCTTTAATGTGGTGTATTAAAGTGCATCAAGGTATACAAACTAGACTTAGGTATGTGAAGGTTCCAAAAGTCAAATTGCCCAAAATTACTGCTGGCATTTGAACGCCCAAATAACATTCGAATGCTACCCTTTGTTTCACGTACCGTTCGAACCTTGTGTTCGAACCCTAAGGCTTAAAGTCATTTTTTATTCCTCGAGACTGTCGAACGCTACACAGAAGCCACCGAACCCTAACCCACCAATTTCCTTTTTAGCGTTCAAACGCTCTGTGCATCGTTCGAACGCTTCCCCATAATTATCCTAGGCATTCGAACGCTACCTTATTTGGCCTGGCGCTCAAACGTTGAATTCGAATGCCCAGAAGTTGGAATTCCTCCTTTTTGCCTTAGAGTTCAAACGCCCTATGCAGTGTTTGAACGGTAAGCCTTGTTCTTGGTTTGAAAATGGATTCTCCATTTTCAAACCTTCTAACTTCAAATCACGTCGACACACTCCCATATGTGTTCTAATGATGTAAAATGGTAGGAAAACACTGTGAACAAGATTTAAGCACTCTAAAACACACAAACCATGCTTGATTTGGGTCTCCTTCATGGAAACCCTACCTCCCTTCCTTTTTCTTCCTCTTCCCTCATTTCCATGGCTATAACACACACGCACACACATGCTAAAAATGCAACTAAATTGCATAAAACAAGATGTTTTCAAACTCTCCCTTCTCTTCTCTCTTTTTTCTTCTCTTTTCTTTCTTCTTCTTCCTTTCTCTCTTCTCTCTAAACTCTCTAAATCTCAAGCACATCTTTCTCTCTCCCCTTCTCCTCTTTGGAAGCCCTATAGATACAAAGTTGTATCTATTTTGCTTGCATGGTACACACATACACACATGGCTCTCACACACACACACACCGCACACTTATGTAGACACTCCACATACTTATGCACACACTAATGCACACACTCCCATACACTCCTACACACCTAGCACCTCTTTAATCACCCTACTTAAGCTAATTAATCATGATTAGTCATGGATTAGTCATGAATTAACATAATTAATCATGCATTAATCACACACTAATCACACTAATCCTGCTTAAAATTATAAAAATCCCACCATATCTCCCACTCATTAAATTAAGTTAATGAAGCACCTAATTAGTCTAATCTCCTTATCTAAATGCATGAAATTAGAATAATAAGAAGATTTAGTGGTTTAGGATCTCACATGGAATATCACTGCAAACTTCCTTTTCGAATTGATTTAATATTCCTTAATTTTTTGTTTAATAGAAATTTTCTGTAATTATTTTTTAATATAAAGACTATATATTTCTTTATGTCGTAAATTTACTTCTTGTTTTTTAAATGTAATATTATCTTTAAGCTCATTTATAAGCTTATTTACAAGTTTTGTAATAAATGTAAATCTAATTTGTTGATTCTGTATTGTGGTATATATACCTGTAGAATCTATTTTTTTAGAGGCATAATCATATACAAAAATGGAGTGCCAAAAACTAGTTGTTGTGATAAACTTTTAACTAATAAAAAGGTTGTAGGAATACAAATACCTTTATTACATATTTGAACATTATTCAGTTTATAATTTATTTTTATTTTACTACCACTAGCATTTGTAAGAGATTAAGTGGCTTTTTCAAAATAATGTGTCGGAACTATACTTTCTTGAAATACAATTCATATATGCTCTGTATCAATAAGTGCAATAACATCTGAAATTGTATATTCCTAATGAATTACCATTGTAATTCTCACGGACCACTTTTGATAAGTGATTTGATTTAGAAGACATAATTGATTTCATGTTAGTTCAATATCTTCTTTATTAATTTTTAAATTATCTAAATCTAATGCTATATCATTAGGTTTTAATTCTAATTTTTTGATATATGATGACCCATACTGGCTAATTTTATAAACATGAAATTGATGATTTTTAAGATCTATTAGCTAGAATGCAAACTATGAGAGGGGGAATAGATTTTTTAGATTAATGACCAATTAAAATTTATGTTAAAAATATATGAAAAATGCACTCTTAATCTAAGCAAATATATAAGTAATTTAAAAGAGAACAGCGAAAAGAGTGCAAACGATTTATAGTGATTCGGCAAATCTCGGCCTACGTCCACTCTCCAAGCTTTTCCTTGAAAATTCACTAGCTTCAAGCTTGCGGGTGCTTGACAACCTTTACAATCACTAAAACACTTCTAGTCTTCAAGAGAATCCCTCTCAAAAAGGGAGTAATTGTTGAAGTATCTCAAGATCACCAACTCTAGATCAAAGATGATTACAATAAGGCTTTTCTATCTAGAGGGATATTACTCTCTTTGATCTTGACAAATCAAGCTCACAATAAATGATCAAGGAATTGAAGTACTAAATACAACTGTACATAAGTTTTTATGGCACTTTATTATCTTACCAAAAATCCCAAGGATTGAATTTATAAGC
>BRYF01000025.1:257500-260000 GCA_030159135.1 Actinidia polygama | reverse complement strand
ATAGGAGCGAAAACTTGTTAAATAGTAATATTGAATCCGGGAAAGTGAGGCAACCAATCAGGAAAGATATTGAGTGAATTCAGAATTTGAGAAGGATGAAAGTTGAAAATTACTAATTTGGAAGAAGAAAAAAGAGAACACTCTCTTTAATCACTAATTTTTTATTAATCAATCAACTCCCATAAAAATAAGGTTACATGCTTATTATAAAGAAAACTAGAAATCTAAACCTACTAAAATTCTAAATCAACTAGACTACCAAAATAAAATACTATCTAATCTAATAAAATTCTAATTAAAAAAAAAATTAGAATCCTAATACTAAAAGGACACTAATTAAAAATTAAAAATTAAAAAACTAAAATATGAAATCCTTAAAATTGCGTCTGCATCAAGTTCAAACTTTTACACACCAAGAGTACACCTCTCTTGTTTACAAGGTGGAGAATCTCCTTCTCACCTCACAAGGGTCACACCAACCCTCTTGACATAATTTACTGTGGATAAGATTTTGAGATTTCTCTCACAATAACAATTCTTCTTTTTTAGAAAGATATACAAATCTCTCACTAGAACTCTTGTATGAATTAAACTTGAAAGGCTCAAGGGATATTGAATATATGAAAATGGAGAATGCTTTGAGTTTTAAGCTTGCTTGTTTTTCACTTAGTCTAATGATAAAATGAGAGCCAAAGATAGTTATTTATAGATCTTAGCAAGAATATAACCTTTGGAGAGAATTTAAAATTTGCTAGCTAATTTTCAAACTTTCAATCAAGTTTTTAAAGTTAGACATTATTTTCAAACTTGTAATCAAATTTTCAAAGTCAGAAATTATGGCTAACCAATTTTTTAAACTTGCAAGCAATTTTTCAAAGTCAAAAATTATGGCTAACCAATTTTTCAAACTTGCAAGCAATTTTTCAAAGTCAGAAATTATGGCTAACCTATTTTTTAAACTTGCAAGCAATTTTTCAAAGTCAGAAAGTGTGGCTAACCAATTTTTCAAATTTGCAATTATATTTTCAAAATTAGAAATTATTACTAGCCAATTTTTTAAACTTGCAATTAAATTTTCAAAGATAAGAATTATTACTAGCCAATTTTTCAAATTTGCAATTAAATTTTCAAAGATAAGAATTATTGCTAGCATATTTATAAGAACCCTAAGTTCTAATGCATTTTCGTATTTTGAAAGAATGGATGAATGATCCTAAGGTCATTCTAGAGCCTCAAGAGTTTAACCATACAAGAGCTTTACAAGAATACCCTAGTAAAGATTCTTCAGTCTTGAGTTCTTCAATACTTGAAAGTTTCTTCCTTTGAAGTCCAAATATCTTTGGTTCTTTTTTGTCCTGGAGAATGTGTGCTTGAATGTTTCTTGCAACTATCATACTTGAATTAAACATATTAGAGCAATATGATAGAATTTGTTATCATCAAAATATTTACAACATAATTGGATTAACGCCATAGGATTAACATTGTGATCGAGCAGTTGATACCTGTTATTTTTTGGTATGAACAAGTGTATAATTCTAATCATATAAATTAGTTTCTGTTTATTAGATTAGATCAAATCTTTTGATATTACTAGTAATTGCCCGCGCCCATGGGCACTAAACAAAAAAAGCTAATATATTCTCAAGTTGTGCGTTGAAAAGAAGCTTATTTTTGGGCTCATGTTTCCTTTTTCGACTTAAGTAGATAAACTTCAAAATTTTGGGTGGGGGAATTCTTATTGTTTGTCACACCGAAAAAAGGGGTTCTTTCCTTTACATCGTCTTTGATTTAAAAGAATAATTCACACAAAAGAAGTTGCGGGGTTCTCAATCAAAAAAAATTAACCTTAATGTTCCAAAAGAGACCACAAAGGAATTAAATGATAAACTGAAAATGAAGAGAGAGAGAGAGAGAGAGAGAGAGAGACTCATATCCCAATTGTCTGATCTAAAACGGATTCAATATTGAGGTTTTCCCCATTTTTAATTTGATTTTTCAGCACCCAAACAAATCCCATCGCAAGTCTGAATCAACAAAACCTAGAACTTCAAGTATTTATTCACTAATTCAAAAAAGATCTCAACCTGAATAACAGATTCAGAAAAATAGACACATAAAGAGAGAGACTCATCTCAATTGTTTGATTAAAACTGAATCCAACACTGATGTTTCCATGATTTTCAATTTGATTTCTCAGCATCCGAACAAAACCCATCATGAAACTCAATCAATAACAAAAAACCAAATAGAACAATTAGGGGAAAGGAAATATCAGTTATTTTGAAAATAATAGAAGATGAAAACAACTTTTTCCAAAGATGTGTTTCGTTTCCATGTCTCTCGATAACCACTTACGATCTCCTGCAGCTCCTCAAGCATAGGATCCCACTCCGCAACACCACAGAGATCATCCACTGATTTCTCCTGATCATACTCATTCATGCTCAAGGATAGGATCCCACTCGGCAACACCACAAATATTATCCACTGATTTCTC
>BRYF01000025.1:225000-230000 GCA_030159135.1 Actinidia polygama | reverse complement strand
GTGGTAACAATTTCAAACAAACTTTTAAAAATTACCTCCGTAAAACACGCACACAAAGTTGCTACCTTCATAAACTAAATTACTCTCATTTACTTATACGATAGAAGAACATTCCATATATGATTTTATCTCCTATTGAAATTTTTAAACACAAAATAATGCCCAAAATACTCATTATCCCAAAATTTAGCATACACCACTCGCACATGTCATTCCCACATCCTATCTCACTTGCATATACAAGACGTCCTAGAAACCAAAATGGCTAATCAGTTCAATTATACTCAAAAGCTAGTACTAAATCATAAAGTGTCACTAAATAATCCAACGCTGAAAAAGAAATAACTAACGAACTTTATCCCAATCTCAAAAGCAACTGATAATCGGCCAAACATGGTAAGTAAAATCTCCAATGTCAATTCCAAGATTACTCGCACCCGCTTCAATCATATACCCAAGACACCTATTAAAATAATTTTACCAAAAAATATAAATTATACAATACCCATCGAGATTACTACCCAAATGAATACAAAATGCATAAAAATATCCGTCATGCCCCGCCATCCGTCCTAAGAGGATCGTGGGCACGTGATTGCCTGCGGCTGGCCGCCAAGGCCAACTTACTTTAAACCTGTGCATACTCAATAAAAATGACAGTATATTTTTCACAAAAACGTCATAATAATGAAAATAAATAAAGTGATGTACATCTACTGTATACAGAGTTGTGCCTACGTATTTAAACTTTACATACATCCCAGGCTAAACCTTACTTATACATAACTTCGATACATAAATTTGGGTCTAACCCATACAATACATCACAAGGCCTTTAGGCCACAAAACTAAGGTTTTCTTGTTATTTTCTTCTTACGGCTCCTTAGATTGATTCCCTGAAAATATTTTTAAAAATGTAAGTTAAGGCTTAGTGAATAACAACAGATGCATGAACGTAAAATACCATGGATCATGTCATATCATACATATATCATTTAAACTGGAGCAAGTGAGCAAAGCATAATTTTTCTTAAACTTGAGGCTTGCCTCAACAGGGCATCACTTGCATTCGAAATCATATAGGTCGGGTGGCTCTTTAGGCCTGAGATATCTATCTAGAGTAGAACTTATTTTACGTTCCCCACCTACCTTAGGACGATGTAGAGTGAAACTTATTTTACGTCCCCCACCTAACTTAGGACATTTAGGCTAGATTAAGGTCCCACCATGGGGGACCCCGAGTGTCACATGCATTCATACTTTGTCATTCATGAAATCGAGCATCCATGGATTTTCGATACATAACGTAATAGCATTTGCATACTTTTCAAAGTTATGGCATTCATATCGTAATATATTCTTTCTTACTTCTTCTAATGCTTTTAGGGTACAAAGATTGACTCAAAAGAACTAACATATCAAATTTTTAATCCTAATTCAAATCCTATCATACTAGATCTAAAAGGAAAATAAACTAAAAACCTAACATATAAAATTGGGGTTTGTGGTTTTACCTTTTCTCCAAGCTTCCCTTGAGCTTCACTATGGCTCCTCTTAGCTTTGATTGAACTTTCTAATTTATTACCCTCTCCTTCTTCTTCCTTTTCTTCTTCTCCCTTCTTCTCTCTTTCTCTCTTCTTTCTCTCTCTCTCTATGTGAGTGTGTGTGTGGTTATGAATGTAGAGTCGGGAAATAATCTCATGTGACTTCCCCCACTATAATTCTGATGTTCCCTTTTTTATTTTTCATTTTCTGCAATGATTGTTCAAACGCTACTTTATAGCGTTCGAACGCTAAGAAGGATTTTGGCCCTGCGTTCAAACGCCTCGTTCTAACGCTAGGAAGGATTTTAGGTGGGCAGCGTTCAAACTCCCAAAATGGTAATTGAAGATTGAATAAAGATGTTGATACTGGAAATTAAAATTGTTCAGTTCCTTCTAATAACGTACTTTAATTATTACAATATTTATTCAAATAGGAACGAAAAACGCTCTCGCATCTCATCTTCTCATTCCCAAGTTGATTCTTCCCACGTGTGATTTTTCCATAAAACTTGTACTAAGGTTATGACCTTGTTCCTAAGAACATGGTTGCAACAATCCATAATTTTGATAGATTTCTCGACATAGCTCATGTCTTCACTCACTTTCAAAGGATAGTGACTAATCACATGCATGGGGTCGTGAACGTACTTCTGTAACATTGAGACATGAAAGACGTCGTGAACGAGTGAGAGCTCTGGTGGTAGAGCTATACGATAGGCAACGACTCTAATTCGTTGAAGAACTTGGAATGGTCCAATTTATCTTGATTTTAATTTTTCCTTTTTACCAAAACGACTCATCCCCTTGGAAGGAGATATCTTCAAGAATACATGGTCACCTTCTTAAAACTCTAATTCTCATCTCCGAACATCTGCATAGCTCTTTTGGCGACTCCGGGCGGTTTGAATTCTCTGTTAAATCACCTTAGTCTTGTCAGTAGTTAGTTGAACAATCTCGGGCTCTAAAATCTGTTGTTCTCCTACTTCTGTCCAATAGATTGGCAACCTACATTTCCTCCCGTAGACTGCTTCGTACGGTGCCATTCCAATGCTCGCGTAAAAACTATTGTTGTAAACGAACTCCACTAGCGGCAAGTGCGCTTCCCAATTTTCTTGAAAGTCGAGAACACATAAGCGTAGCATATTCTCTAAGGTATGAATGGTTCTCTTTGACTGTCCGTCCATCTTGTGGAAAGTAGTGCCAAAATTTAGTAAAGTGCCTAGGACTCGTTGTAAGCTCTTCCAAAACTTTAACGTAAACCTCGAGTCTCGATCCGACACTATAGAAACTGGCGTACTGTGAAGTCGTATAATTTCGGTTATGTAAAGGTTTGCATACCTTGATAAAGAGTACATAGTCTTCACTGACAAGAAATGCGCTAATTTGGTGAGACAGTCTACGATAACCCATATGGCATTACAGCCCCTTGGCGTGTTCGGCAATCCTACTACAAAATCCATGATGATATGTTCCCATTTCTATTCTGGTACTGGTAGAGATTGTAGTAGTCCTACCGGTCTTTGATGTTTGGCTTTGACTTGTTGACATTGTAAATATTTTGACACAAATAACCGTATTTGGTTCGAAAAGTTGTCTTTTCTATATCGCTCGCTCTAACTTTCAATTGATGATACCCTAACCTCAAGTCAATCTTAGAGAATACCTGGGCGCCCTGAAATTAGTCAAACAAATCATCTACCCTTGGCAATGGGTGCTTGTTCTTAATGGTGACCTTGTTCAATTCTCTATAGTCAATGCACAATCTCATCGTTTCATCCTTCTTCCATACAAATAATACAGGAGCGCCCCAAGGTGAAGCGCTTAGGCGAATGAATCCTTTATCTAATAAATCTTAAAGTTGCACATTCAGTTCTTTCAACTCTAAAGGCGACATCCGATAGGGGGCTTTGAAAATGGGTCTAGTACCTGAATTTATATCTATATAGAACTCAATTTCTCGGTCCACTAAGGAACCTGGTAACTCATCTGGTATGACATCGAGAAACTCCTGGACAATATGAATATCCTCTAAGGATGGTGAGAAGACTTGTGTGTCAACCACACTACATAAGAATGCTTGACTTCCCTTCTGGATCAAGCGATGGGCTTTCATGGAAGAAATGAGAGAGGGAGGAGGTACAACGCCAACTCCTTCAAAGATTAGTCCTGAATGAGTAAACGAATGGAACACCACTCGCTTAAGCTTATAATCAATGAGTGCACGGTAAGAAGATAGCCAATCCACATTTCCAAAGGTATAAGGTCTACAAACAAAGGTACATCATTGACACGAATTTCGAAAGACTTATACACTCTATCACATGACATAGTATCCCTAGAAGGTAAGGATACTGATAACTCATATTCTAAGGGTACTGGGGAGACATTCAAATATTGCTCAAAATGAAATGAAACAAATGAATGGGTGGAACCAAAATCCATAAGAACGTGTGCAGGTTGACCACATGTAGGAAGTATACCTGACACTACTGAAGTGGTAGCTGGGGTATTCCCTGGTACAAGTGCGAAAGCTCGACCTTGCCATGGTTGATTATTTTTCTTTCCCGTTGGAGGCTGTAGTACTGAGGCACCGATGTTCCAGCACCGTGTATTCTATTTCTCATCGGACAATCTCTCATTTGGTGTCCTTCTTGGCCACACCTATAACAAGCCATAGTTCCCATGCGACACTCACTTCGATGCTTTCTCTGGCAGTCGGGCATGTCGGCAATTCGTTTGATTCACTACTCCCTTGACTCACAATATTCCTTTGTTGGGCTGATAAATTTTCACTTGAAGACCCTAAACTTTGTCGCTTCGAGCTTGGTGCTCTACTTGTACTTCCTCTTGACCTTTTCTTTCTATTTTCTCAAACTTGAGACATGTCATTCAAAGATCCCTCAGCATTTAGAGCTGCATGGAGAACCTCCTGATGAGTAGGTAATCGGATTATATCTACCTTGTTCTTGATGTTCCATCGTAATTCAGCTTCAAACCTTCTTACCTTACGAGATTCTATCAATACTATATGAGATGCATAACGTGATAATTCCATGAACTTGGCATTATATTCTACCACTGTCATTTTTTCTTGTGTCAAATCTAGAAATTCTTGAACTTTCTGGTCTCGAACCATCTCTAAAAAGTACTCCTCATTGAATACTTCCAAAAACTTGGGCCATAACCATAACAGCTCCAATGGCTTCTTCAATTGCCACCAAATTAAAGCGTCTCCTTCAAACATGAATGTGGCAAAGACCACCTTCTGTTTCTCAATGCAAGGTAGGACTTCGAACACCCTATCGATTCCCAAGAGCCAAGACTTTGCGGCTATGGGATCGGGGGTTCCATAAAAAGTGGGGGCTTTAACTGTTGGAATAACTTGATCACGGTACATGGCATCGCCTCGGCTCTTGGCATTTGCATTGCCAATTGTTGCGGTGCATCATCATGGTT
>BRYF01000025.1:197500-205000 GCA_030159135.1 Actinidia polygama | reverse complement strand
ATACGTGAGTGAGTGTGTGAGGTTGGAAGTGTTTGTATGGTTATGAAGTGTGGGTGTGTATATGTGGTGTATATTGGCTGATGGGGAAATCATCCCATGGATTTCATCCATTTTTGCTTTTATGTTCCCTTTTTATTTTCAATTTTTTTTTTACTATCGGTGTTCGAACGTCCCTTTAAGCGTTCGAACGCTAAGAATGATTTCTGGATCTGGTGTTCAAAATAACGTTCGAACGCTAAGAAAGATTTTGGCTGTGCAGGGTTCGAACGTCCTGCTTACAGTTCGATAAGTGCGAGAGTTAAAAATCTTGTTTTTAGCCTTGGCGTTCAAACTCTCATATGGGCGTTCGATCGCCTAGAGAAAAACTGGGCAGAAATTCCAAGTTAAAGCTTAATTAAATTCTAACTTATATTTGGTCTCTTGATCACTAATTTCTTATAATTCACTTTGATTATCATTCACGGCGTAATTCACAGGGTTAATAGAGTTTAAGGATTCAGGGTATTACAAGAACAAAGTTTGTTACAAGAACGTAATTCTCTTTTTCTAGAGCTATCATTGGAAGAATCAAGTTCATTAACTTCATCATCAGAAGATTAGTCTGATTCTGAAATATCATAAGAGCGCTACTAGAATTTATGAGTAACTTTGTTAATTGCTTTTTAAGTTCTTCATCTATTTGAAGATTATTTAATTTTTGTTTAGTTTTACATTTAGTAAAATAATGTCCAAAATAACCACACTAATAACATTTTATATCTTTATTATATTTTTTTATCTTTCTTATGATAAGAAGATTTCTTTTGATATTTGGGCCTATGTTTAGACTTGGAACCAGAAGGTTCTTCTCTATAACCCTTCTTTCTCTCATATTTTTTTATGAGAAGATATCTTCCATCTTTATTTTCTTTATCTCTACTTTTTGGATAAGAGATAGTATTATCTACAGCGAATTGATCACAAAATTCTCCTAGTTCACGTTTATTAGTTAAATTTTATTTCTTTAGCTGTATTTATAATTTTAAATCATTACATAGATTTAATCCTTCTGAAATAATTGCATAGGTTAACTAGCTATAAGTATGTTGATTATAATAAATATTTATGCCATTATTATTATCTTTTATTTTTTGTCTGATACGTTATGCAAAAATATAAGGTAAGCCATCTATAAACTTAGTTTTCCAATGCTCAGAATTAGCGTCTCTTCTTTGTATAACTTTTACTAAAAATACATCTCTATACCATCTAAAATGAGTTGAAAATGTACATTTCAAATTTTGCAGTAGGTACCTTTGGTTTTCTGAGCTATTACCAACTTGTTCTACAAAATGTAATAATATTGATTGAATTATGGTATATACAGGATCTTCATGCTGTTTATCATATCTTCAATTTTAACAGCATTTATAATCTCTGCTCTTTGAATATTAGTAAGAACATTATTCCACCATCCTTTTAGGGTTCCATTAAACCCAGCAGTTATAAATTGAGCAATAGGTTCATCATTCACTAAAAGAAAAATGTGAAATAGTGATGAATTAAATTCGTCTCAAATTACATATTTTTCCTCACAAATAGTATAGTTGACAAAATGAGCGACAAAATTATTTCCTCATATCGTCACAAAAAATCCTCACAAAATTTGTATTTCATCACCTATAGTAATTGTTTTATGACAAAATTTATTTCGTCACCGATAATGAATGTTTTATGACGAAATATTTTATCACTAATTTGACATATTTTTTGTCACCAATTATTCGATTCGTCATAAATAGTTGCTAAAAAACTAATGATGTAAATAGCATAGGCCCATTGTTTTGTCACCAATTATGTAAGATCTCGATTTTAAAAAATATCTAATTAAGCATATTAGATATATAATTTACATGATAAATACGAAATATGTACAATATTTGTTATTTATGTAACAACCCGCATCCGTAAATCTCATTTAATCGCATGAATTACGCCGCGTACGATAATTAGGGTAGACTAATTAAAGACAAGAGTCCAAAAAATCAGTTAAAGCTAGCAAGTATTCAAAAGCCACAAACTTATGATTTCTGCCCAGTTTCCTTCTTAACGTTCGAACGCCAGGATGAGCGTTCGAACAGTCGAGCATTTTGCCTAGGAGTTCGAACGCCCATTGACAGCACATTTGGAGCGTTCGAACGGTAAGGCCAAAAACCCAAATTTCAAGCCTCGCATGTTTCGAACTGTAAGCAAGAGGGTTCGAACCCTCATTGTACAAAATCCTACTGAGCGTTCGAACGGCCTTTCGAATGCCATAGCCTAGAATCCTTTTAAGCGTTCGAACGCCAAAAAGGAGCGTCCGAACGCCCACAGTAGAAACTGAAAAATGAAAAAGGGAAACACAAAATTAAAATGAAAAAACTACATGGGATCATTTCCATGTCAGCACTTTACAACCACACATATACACACTTTCATTCTCTCATTCTCACTCTCACAAAACACACACCCACGGGATAATTATATTTTTTATATAATATTATTATTATTTTTCATTGTGGGTATTGGGTTGTATGTTTGAGGGCCCATGTATGATCGTAATGGGTCCAAAGATATTAGTGTATTATAGTTATTTTTATTTTAGGTTGGTTATGGGTTAAATTTGAATAACTAAAGTTTATATGTTTAATTATGATATTAATTATAAACTCTAGGGATCAACTATGTAATTATCTATATATTATTGACTTGTTGACCTAAATCTACCAAAACCTTTCTTTTCTTCTCTTCTCCTCTACTACTACACCGAGTTCTTCTTCTTTGATGCGTGTTGATTTCTTCTTTTTTTTTCCTTTCAATTACCACTTTTGGTCATGTTTGGAGATATAAAGTATGAGATTCTTCAAGATCTTCTCAACAATCAAATGATCATATTATTTGGAGCAAATTAGCAAAAAATTGGGTTGTTTCTCTTTCTCATTTGGTAGGAATTTTTTTACTCTATTTAAATGTCTATTTGCAAGATAATCTAGTTTATATCTTTTACTCATATTATATCAAAATTTAAAGTATTATTGTTAATTTTATAAAAATTTAATATTATAAAATTTTAATTTCTTATTAATTAGATGTTAAATGAATATGTAGTTAGTTTGAATATGATTATCGTGGATGATGTGAGTGAAAATTCCATTTACATGATTTTAGAACTTTAATTATGAGGTTGTTATAGTCAAATTTTATGTATGTATAGAGATGAGGTTTATAAAAAAAATGGGTAGAGAAAAATATATATTCGGACTTGTAGCCCGGGTGTACACCCAAGACTTTGGTCAAAGGGCGTATACAGGCCCTCTAATCTTGATTGGGAAACAACGGAATTTACTTATCTATCGTCGACGGGCGAAGGTAGAGTTAGTATTTACCTAAATTCTTAACATGTTGTAGATATTATTAATATTATTGGATCACTATTGTTGTGATATTACTCTAAATGGAAGAATGAAAAAAATAGGATTATTTAGTTTGACATTTGTCGTGTTAATTATTTTATATGGAACACAGGCCACCACGAATGCATTTGAATGTAGTAGAAGATTTTCTTACTGAATTATATACATATCCTGTTGTTCTAAATATTTTTCAGATACAGGTAAAGGACATTGATGAATTATTATTATTTTGATGTTTGTATGATATGGGTGACATCCATTTTATATCATGTTAGATGTATATTTAGAAAATTTATTTTATTAATTATGTAATATTTTTCTATATCATCCTATATTTCTGGTAATGTAATTATAGATATTAATTATTTCGATATGGTTGTAAACTTAATTAATCCATCAGATACCTAGATACGTTAATTTATCATGTTATGGATGCTTGCTTGTTGAGTAACTAGTAATTGCCTATGCCCATGGGCACTACGTCAAAAAAAAAACTTTTAAGTCTACACGTTAGAGTTTTATCAGACTTTTTGAACATCAATCTAGCTACAATTTCATCACAAAAGGTTGCAATTCGTAAAACAACCTTAGTTTTGGGAATAATTTACGGTTGCACCACATTGATTTTGTCGTTTTTCATCTTCTTTTCTTTTTTGTTTTATTTTTTCATTCGACCTAAGGTGAAAAATTCGTTGCAATCATAAACTTGATAGAAAATTACACTTTACCCACTTAAAGTTAAAATTCTCTCTTAGTTAAAAGATAAAATTAATTAATTATTAAAATAAGTTTAGCCAAAATGTAAAGAAATCATTATCCATACTTTGTTCTATTCATAAAGCCATTGGTCATTGGTCTAATAAAAAAAATGTTGGCCATTGGTCTATTTAAATGAGAAGGCGACTTTTTATGAGAAAATGTAAATCATTCTAATGATGAGTTTCAACATTTTTTTCTACAGAACA
Source organism: Actinidia polygama (assembly GCA_030159135.1). Taxonomy (NCBI): domain Eukaryota; kingdom Viridiplantae; phylum Streptophyta; class Magnoliopsida; order Ericales; family Actinidiaceae; genus Actinidia; species Actinidia polygama. The sequence continues at coordinate 200,604 of BRYF01000025.1, read as the reverse complement.
TGAAATTCATCAATTTTATCGGTTTCAGCATTGAAAGTCAAGAATCTGAAATATAGAATATATTGATTTCCAAGTTTATAACTCAATCCCCTAATATCTACAAATACATTATAGCACAAACACAAAAATTAAACACCACACGATCAATTAAACACTACATATGAAAATTCATGAATAGTGACTTGATAAAGAATTGAATCGTTGGTCTAAACTGCCTTCTGCCATTGACTTTGAAAGCCACAGAAAAACTTGCAACAAATCAAAACTGTGACAAACAATAGAGTGGATCATTTAGTTTTGTCTAAAGGGCATTGAAGTTTTCGTTAATGAAGACCACTCGTGCATTAACTCAAAACCAATTTTTTCTCTTAGGCATTAACTTAAATAGCTTGTGTGCAATATGGGCATGCCCACGGTATTCTGAACAACCAGTGTTCTGAACAAAACAATTATCAATGAACACCAATCCAGAAATAAATCATCCAAATTTATGAATTACACCAGATATCTTTGAATGAAACTCAAAATTCTCAACGAGAAACTTTAGTAACAAACCCGAAAAACTATGATGCATGAATTTTCAGAACTCAGGGTCAAACCCACCTACAATTCAACCAAAACCTAGGAACAATAATTCAAATATGAAAAATTGTCAGAACCTAGATCAGGGAATCTTCATATGCCATATAAAATTCGAATAGATTCATAAACAAAAGACCCAAAACCTAGGAAATTCTAGCCTAAAAGCAAGAAAACCCAATACCTCAGATCAACAATTCTTTAGATAGACCTTGTGGATCAGAGTCACCAGAATCCAAAAAAAGTTGGAGACAAATCTTTTAAGCATCATTATATTTCATTCATTCCCAAAATTAAAAAAAAAAAAAACTGAAGGTTGCTTATAAAATCTCATTTGAATACAAAACACCCCACAAAGTGATTAAAAGTGCTTCCACTAGGCAACTGGACACTACAATACTACAACAAAACCAAAACCTAACTTGACCTCATCTACTACGATTAAACCAATAAGCCCACCCAAGAATATGAACAAAAATGTGTTTAAAGAAGTTAGGATATTGACTCAAAAAATTCCGACCGCCCCCCGAATCCCCAAGTGGGACTAGGAGACACACAATGTATTAACCAAAACCTTTTGAAGCCAAACACAATTTACCTTCTTAAATCTTGCTTCCAACTTGGAACCAGTACCCAACAATCCCATTCTGGAACCTACTGAAAAAAAGATAAAACTTGCCTCGAGAACTAGGAGATCTCTTTTCCTAAACAAAAGCTTGGCGTCCACCAATTGTAATGGGCGAGGTCTGAAAGATGAAACTTAGTGCGTATATCAAACTATAATAGGACTAAATATAATTCAACCCTGAAAAACTATCAGATATTAAATCATTGAAGGAAAAGAACTTTGCATCGGAATAATGTTCAAACATACAAACTTGCGCCCAGATCTAAACGCCATAATATCGACAGATCCTTTAAAAATTAAAAAATTAAATAAAAACTGAGCTCATACAACGTACTTGGTCTCGGTTTTCTTGGTCTCGGCCTTTGATTTTCCTCATTTCATGGCAAAACCTGCGAAAAAAACGATGAGAATCGATCGAAATCGGGGGGAAAATGACTTCACTCGGACTGAGAGTTGTGAGATGAGATCTGGACTGTGAGACGGTGACAGCAACGGCAATGGCAATGGCAATGGCAACGGCAACGGCGACGACGAAAGAAGAGATAGCGATCGATCATGGCTACCGACTCACAGAGACAGGCTGAGGGCAAGGGAGAGGGATTGTGGGTGGGTTGTGGGAGAGGGGTTTTGTGGGTGTGTGAGAGAGAGAGTTAGCGTGTGACAGAGATGTGGCGCGTGAAAGAAAGAGAGAGTGGAATGTGAGAGAGAGAAAAAGGAAAAGTGTATTTTTGGTGTGTTTTCTAGAATCAATATTGACCGTGTGTTTAAAACCAAATAAATCTTAGTCATTGGATAAGGAAGTGATATTTTTAGGAGAAAAAATAATTTTAGGTGAAATCTCAACGATTTGATTAACTCAAATGAATTTTAACCGTAGATAGCAAGAGATGGTTTTTGAATTCAAATTGACTTGTGATTTGTATTATAGATGGGTAATGACCATTGAGGTCTTTGATTTTAGAAGTTATTATGGTATTTTTAAAAATATTCGTACTTGAACTTTACTATTCTAGAAAGTATTCTTTTATCTAGGTGGGGCCATCCTTTAGTTTTATTTATTTATTTATTAAATAATTATTAGTTTATCTTCTTATAAAAAAATCAAGGTGTGACAAATAGGGACCACATGGTGGTGTGACTCAACACCATGAGTCACCACAAGCCATTAATGACTTTGTTGACTTACCCCATAAGCCTTTAGGTGCCCCATGCCCCGAGGGCACAACCCGTGCCCCAAGGACGCAAGCCCATGCCTAGTGTGCTAGGACTTGACTACAAGAAAGAAAGAGAGAGAGAAAGAGAAGGAGAAGGAGAAGAGAGAAGGAAGAAGAGAGGGATAAGAGAGAAAGAAGAAAGAAAATAGAGGAAAGTAAGAGAAAGGAAAGGATAGAAGAAACGAAGAACACGAGATTCGATTTAGTTTCACGAGGTAACCTCACGAATCTTCCTTATTTTCGGTTTAAGAATGGTCTAAATTCTGTAGGATTGAGTGGTATACTCTATCCTAGATAAAATTAAGAAATATGTTAAAAATACAGCATAAGGATGTCATTTTAAGATCAAGAATCAAATCAAAGTTATGCTATATTTTTATTTCAAAATCACAGTCAATATTTTGGGCAAAACTCCCTCATACGAAAACATTTTGAGTTGATTCAAGTGTCATAGATTAGTTACTTCAAATATGTACAACTTTATTTCAAATAGTATTTTTTCAATTTTGAGATTAGAATGCCCAAAATAGGCTTGGAAGTCAGGACAGAAAAACAGAGTCAACAGGTTTTTCCCAACCGATAAAGAATATATGAGTTAGGTATTGACCTTTCCGCTACTTGTCGGACTTCTCTTCGACCGGTCGAATATTTCTCCCATCGGTCGGATATTTTACCGATCGATT
>BRYF01000025.1:187500-192500 GCA_030159135.1 Actinidia polygama | reverse complement strand
AAAACAAACTTCTCAAAAAAACGTTGAAAAAGCTACTATACAGTCAAGTTCGATTAAAAAAAAGAAAAAATGAATAACAAAATGACGTAGTATTATATGTTATACGACTCGCAACTCGGTCTATGCGGATCGAAGGCACGTGACCGGTCGAAGGCTTGCCCACCAAGACCAACTTACCCTAATCTGGTTGATCACCTGTGCATACTCATTTATAATGATAGTAAATGTTTTGTGAAAATATCATAATAACTAAAAATAACAAAATTTAGATGTGATCACCAAGTATACAGAGTTGTAGCTATGTTTTTAAACTTTTACATACACGACAATACTAACTTTAATTTTACATCACATGGTTAAAACGTCGCTACATAACATAAGGCATAGTTTATACAGAACGTCATAAGACTCCTTGGCCAGAATTTCTAAAATCTTCTTGGCAACTTTTTCTATGGCTCCTCGAATTGGCTTCCTGAAATTTATTTTTGAAAACATAAGTTTTATGCTTAGTGAATAACAGCAATGCATGAACATAAAATACCATGAATTAATTTCATAACATACATATCATAACATAACTTTTTCTGAAATTTGAACTTTTATGAACTTGAAACTCACAAAAGCATAGCATAGATTAAACTTTCATAATCATGAATATAGCATATCATGAAAAGTGTAACAACTCAGCATAACATAATAACCATATAGGTTACGTTGGAGCTCTTTAGGCCAGAGACGTCTCCATCATAGGTAGTTTATTTCACGTCCCCTATCGTAGGACTATCGAGCTTGGTTAAGGTCTTGCCACAAGAAGACTCCGAGTGTCACTATACATTGAACATATTTCATTTTTTTCTTATGTAAATCATGCATCCATGAGTTTCTCATTCATAACATAACATCTCATATATTTCGAAAATATGGCTTTCATATTATACCATATTCATTTTATGCATTTAAACATGGAAAATATTTGAATATATCATAGTACATATTAAAAACATTTTGAAAGTACATAATTTTGTTCATGGCTTCGTGTTACTGTCACGCCCCGCAACCCGACCTATGTGGATCGTAGGCGCGTGATGGCCGATAGCTTGCCCGCCAAGGCCACTTACCTATCTTCCTGTCCATACTCATTAAAATGATATAAATTTATCTTTTGCGGAAATATAATCATAACTAAAAATATTAAAGTGTCACGTCCATACTGTACACAGAGTTATGCCTAAGTTCACCTAATTACATACATCTTATGGCCAAATTAAATTATACATGTCATGGCCGCACATTTCTACATAGCTTAAGGCCCATAGGCTACAAAACTAAATCCACATGACACCTTCTTCTATGGCTCTTCGGATTGGCTATCTGAAATTTATTTTTGAAAACGTAAGCTAAAATTTAGTGAATAACAACAAATGCATGAACGTAAAATACCATGGACCAATTTTATATCATACATTTTAACAAGTGAGTATCACATAACTTTCTTGAAACATTCATTCATAATTTGATCTTGCATAAACATGGCATCACTTGTTTCCATAAACATACATAAAATATCATGAAAAAGTAACAACTCGGCTTAACATAACATGGGACCATATAGGTCGGGTGGCTCTTTAGACCTGAGATATTTCGGTTGTAGATAATTTATTTCATGTCCCCCATCTACGTTCTAGTACCATTAGGTTAGATTAAGGTTTCACCATAGGGGGACCCCGAGTGTCACATGCATATACTTTGAACGTATTCATTTCACATTTAATCAAGCATCCATGGGGTTTTATTCATAACATAATAACATAGCATAATAACATTTATATTATTAAAATATCGTTGATGCATTAAAAGCATGGAAAATGATTTCATATACATAATACATATTGAAAACATTTTTGAAAGTATATAATTTTGTTCAGGGCATCATGTTACTCACCTAGGTTTCCATGGTTGGGCTCTACACTCGGCGTTCCTACATGTAAGGCATGAAACATCAATACTATGTTCGATGATAACAATTTGAAATTAGACTTTAGGTACTCTCATTCTAGGTCGATTGAGTATCTAATATACCGTGGACATTGCTCTAAGGCTTTAAGAAAAAAGGTTGGAATTGACTAAAATTAGGCTTGGCGTTCGAATGTTGGAATTGGCGTTCGAACGCTAAGGCTAAAAGTGGTTGACCGTTCGAACGATGGTTTTTGGCGTTCGAATGTTAAGGCTAAACTGTGCTCACCGTTCGAACGCTCCAAAATGTACTGAAAATGGCGTTCAAAAGCTAAGGCTAAAAAGTCTGGACTATTCGAATATGCTGTTCTTGGGCGTTTGAACGTTCCCAACGTATGGCAGCATGAATAGTAACTGGTCTTTATAAAATTCACCAAATCTTTATCAAACTAACTTTAATCTTTCTAAGGCTTCTAAAATACTTAATACAACTCAAGGCAACTATCATATCTTAATTTCAAGCCAAAGTAGCCATTAAATTATAAAGGATCTAAGTTTAAAACTAAACTAAAACCCTAAACTATACATATACATATATATATGGGATTTAATCTCCTGTGGCTCCCCTACTCAACTTAATTGCTCCCTTTTTATTTTTCATTTTCTGCAGTGACCGTTCGAACGCCCCTTTTTGATCGTCCGAACGCTAAGAAGGATTTGGCCCTTCTGTTCGAACTCCCTGTTCGAATGCTAGGAAGGATTTTGGTCTGTCAGGGTCCGAACGCCCTGCTTACAGTTCGATATATGCGAGACTTGACATTTTGACTTTTTTGTCTTACCGTTCGAACGCTCATATTGGCGTTCGAACGCTAAGAAGGAATTTGGCTGACCGTTCGAACGCTCATTTTGGCGTTCGAACGCTAAGAAGAAAACTGGACAGAAATTACAAATTTAAGGCTTTAAATAAATTCTAACTTATATTTGATCTCTTTGCCCACTAACTTCCTATAATCTATTTTGATTATCGTTTACAGCGTAATTCATGGGGTTAATGAAATTTACGGATTTGGGGTGTTACATTCTCCTCCCCTTAAAATAAGTTTGTCCTCAAACTTGGCTAACGCCATCATGCTTCTGCTGCGCACTTTGATAAAATTCTTTACGTTGTCATGTTTATTTTGTGATCATTAATATGTCCGATTGTGGGGTAAATTCTTTGTTGCGACGGCCTCTACTGCCCTCTCAGTTGGGCAACCTACAAAACATGGTGACCCGGTTGATATTTTCCCAAAATAAGTTGGTCTTCTTCGAATTGCTTGGGTAGATGAAACTACCAAAATGGTAAATGAAGATTGAATAGGAACACTGATAATGTGATATAGAATTTAAACATACTTCAACTTATTACAATTGTTCACTCAAATAGAAACGGATAACGCTTTCGCATTTCATCTTCTCTTTCCCAAGTTGATTCTTCCCACGTATGATTCTTCCATAAAACTCGTACTAAGGTTATGACTTTGTTCCTAAAAACTTGGTCACGACGATCCACAATTTCGATTGGTTTCTCGACATAGCTCATGTCTTCTCTCATTTCCAAAGGATAGTGAGTAATCACATATGTGTGGTCGTGAACGTACTTCCGTAACATTGAGACATGAAAAACATCGTGAATATGCGAAAATTCTAGTGGAAGAGCAATACGATAAGCGACAGCTCCAATTCGTTTAAGAATCTAGAACGGTCCTATGTATCTTGGCTTTAACTTTCCCTTTTTGCGAAAACGACTTATCCCCTTAGAAGGAGATACTTTCAAAAACACATGGTCATCTTCTTCAAATTCTAGCTCTCGTCTTTGGAGACTCACTTTAATTTTATCGGTTGTGAGTTGTACAATCTCCGGGCCTAAAATTTGTTGTTCTCTCACTTCAGTCCAATATATGGGTGATTTATATTTTCTCCCGTAAAGGGCTTCATACGAAGCCATTTTGATGCTCGCATGAAAACTGTTGTTGTAAGCGAACTCCACAAGTGGCAAGTGCGCTTCCCAATTTTCTTGAAAGTCGAGAACACATAAGCGTAGCATATCCTCTAAGGTCTGAATGGTTCTTTTCGACTGTCTGTCCGTCTATGGATGGAAGGCGGTACTAAAATTAAGCTCAGTGCTTAAAGCTTGCTGTAAGCTTTTCCAAAACTTTGACGTAAATCTCGGATCTCGATTTGACGCTATCGACACAGGCGTACCAAATTCTTGTCGTGGTCTTCACTAGCAAGAAGTATGCCGACTTAGTGAGACGGTCTGCAATGACCCAAATAGCATTACGTCCTCTTGGCGAATTTGATAACCCAACGACAAAATCCATTGTAATGTGCTCCCATTTCCATACTGGTATCGGTAGCGATTGTAGTAATCCTGCTGGTTTTTGATGTTCGGCTTTGACTTGTTGACATTGTAGACATTGCGATACGAATTCCGCTATCTCTTTCTTCATTCCCGGCCACCAAAACATCTCCTTCAGGTCTCTATACATTTCCGTTCCTCCTGGATGTATTATGAACTTCGTGCTATGAGCTTCCTCCAGAACTTGTCTCTTAACTTCTGGTATGTTCGGAACACATAAATGGCCTTGGAATCTAAGGGTTCCATCTTGCAAAGTAAAATCGGGCTTATAATTTACTCCTATCTCTTTATAAACCTTTAACAAGTACGGATCTTCCAATTGTTGTAGTCTCACAACTTCCATCAACATCGGTTAGGCAATCATAGCTGTAAGCATTGCGTTGGTGTAAAACCCCAAAACTTTTAATATATATATATAATGCAATATACACGAAATATATATAACACGATACACACAAAGTAGGTAAAATGTATGTCATGTATATGAAATAATATATGTTACGTTCCAAATATTAATTATAATTTCTTTGAAAATTTTATAAAAATTTAAATCTGTATACGAAAAGATTTTCTGTTAAAGGGTAACAGATAAATGAAAACATATACTATATGTTGACTCATGTTGACCAATGGGGATCAACTAGTA
>BRYF01000025.1:175000-177500 GCA_030159135.1 Actinidia polygama | reverse complement strand
TCGTTCGAACGCTGTTCTTGGGCGTTCGAATGCTCATTGTGTGAAATCGTAGGAACAATAACTGGTCTCTAACATTTCCTCCAAATCTTTCCCAATATAACTCAAATCTTTCTAAGGCTTTTAAGGTGTGAAGGATACCCTAAGGAGACTTACATAACTCAATTTCAACCATTAATTTGAACCCTAGCATGCTAGATCTAGAATTTAAAGTTAAGACTTTAGCTTAACAAAAATTGAGATTTTTGAAGGCTTACCTCCCTTCCCAAGCTCCCACAAACTTGATTTGAGCTTTCCTAACTCCTACTCCATTTCCTCCTCTTCTTTCTTTCTTTTCTTCTCTCTCTTTCTCTCTCTCTCTCTTTGTCACGCCCCGCAACTCGACCTATGCGGATCGTGGGTGCGTGATGGCCGGCGGCTGACCCACCAAGGCCAACTTACCATTTCTTCCGGTTGATCACCTGTGCAGTGCATTTATAATGCTAATAATTTTTCTTTTCGCGGAAACGTCATAGTATCTAAAAATAACAAAGTGTGTATGTCCATACAGTATACAGAGCTGTGCCTATGTATTTCAATTTACATACATCCCAAATCAAACTTCAAACTTACATAAACTAAATACATAACATAGGGTCTCGCCCTTACAATACAACATAAAGCCTCTCGGGCTTACAAAACTAAGTCTGACTTGTTCAACCTCCTTTCGGCTCCTCGGATTGACTACCTGAAATTTGTTTTTCTAAAACATAAGCCAAAGCTTAGTGAATAACAACGAATACATGAACGTAAAATACCATGAATCATTTTCATATCATACATAGTATAGCATAGCGTAAGCAATGTGAGCATCGTATACATTTCTTGAACATTTAACTTTCATAAACATGGCATCACATGCTTTCATAAATATACATAGCATATCATAAAATGTAACAACCCGACATGACATGATGACCATATAGGTCGGGTGACTCTTTTGGCCTGAGATATCTCTTTTGTAGATGGCTTTATTTCACGTCCTCCTATCTACCTTTTAGGACTAGCTGACTTGGTTTAAGTCCCGTCAGCGGGGACCCCGAGTGTCACATGCATATAATTTGAACCTACTTGTTTTCGTATAAACCAAGCATCCATGAGTTTTCATACATAGCATAAACATTGGCATACTTTTGCAAGACATGGTATTTACATTGCAAATACATTTGATGCATTGAAAACATGGAAAACATTTGTACATACATAATATACTTTGAAAACATTTTGAAAATACATAATTTTGTTCATAGCATCGTGTTACTCACCTGGATCTCCTTGGCTAGATTCTAGACTGCGTGTCCCTACAAGCGAAGTAAGGAATTATTAATATTAGGTTAAAAATCTCTTAACATGGTCTAAGGACTTATATAGGTCAATTAATTACCTAAAATACCTTGGTCAAACTCACTAAGCCTTAGGGAAAAAGTTCAATTCTGCCTAAAAATGGTCTGGGCGTTCGAACGCTCAAAAGTGTTCTTCCAATGGCGTTCGAACGCTTGGCCGTTTGAACTCTCTTCTGGGCGTTCGAACGCTAGACCGTTCGAACGCTGTTCTTGGGCGTTCGAACGCTCCCTGCGTTCAGTAACATGAACAGTAGCTAATCTTACTAAATTTTACCAAAAGCTTCCCAAATCAACTCCAATCCTTTTCAATTTCTAAGGTACCAAATACAATTCAAGGGAACTAAAATAACTCAAAATGGGAGGAAAGAAACTATTAAAACCAAAGGGATCTAAGATTAAGACAACCCAAAACCCTAATATACAACACACATATATATACATGGGTTTTTGAGTTTATACCTCTCCTTCCAAGCTTCCTTGAGCTTCAAAAATGGTTTTTATGGTGTTCTCATCCTCCTTCCTTCTTTCTTTTTCCTTTCTTCTTCCTTCCCTTTTCCTTCTCTCTCTCTCTCTCTACCCGTGAGTGTGTGTGTGTCTTGTGAGAGTGAGGGAATGAATATGTGTATATGTGTGGCTGTGAAAGTTGGGTGGGATTTGATCCCATGTAATTTCCCCATTTTAACTTCGTGTTCCCTTTTTCATTTCCCCGTTTACACTGTGGGCGTTCGAACGCTCCTTTTTGGCGTTCGAACGCTTAGAAGGATTTGGCTTGGAAGGGTTCGAAATTACAGTTCGAAACATGCGAGACTTGAAATTTGGGTTTTTGGCCTTACCGTTCGAACGCTCCAATTGTGCTGTCAATGGGCGTTCGAACGCCTAGGCAAAATACTCGACCGTTCGAACGTTCACCCTGGCGTTCGAACGCTAAGAAGGATCCTGGGCAGAATTTATAAGTTTAGGGCTTTTGAATATTGGCTAACCTAAATTGGTTCATTTAGACCCTTAGACTTATATTACTCCCTTTAATTATTTTACACGTCATAATATATGTAATTAATGGGATTTACGGATGCGGGGTGTTACACTCTCTCTCTCGTACGTAGTTGTGTGTGTGTGTTTAG
>BRYF01000025.1:140000-145000 GCA_030159135.1 Actinidia polygama | reverse complement strand
GAATTCTGAGAAGAAGAATTAACAAATAAGAGTTCAAACGCCTCTGTGTAGCATTCGACAATCTCAAGAGCTAAAAATTGGTATTTTGTCTTAGGGTTCAAACGTTGTATTTATCATTCGAACGCCAGGAAAAATTTTGTACTTACCATTCGAACGTCAATTGCAAGGCTATTTTTAGCATTCGAACGCTGCATGGAAAATTATACTTATCGTTTGAACGTTGTGTTTGGCGTTCGAATGCCGAGAAGAAAAATGAAAAGAATCCTAATCTCGCTAGGACTTGAATTATGCGGCCTATATATATCTTCCTCATATTTTTTGAACGGAACACATACTTTTTATGTCACGCCCCGCAACTCGATCTATGCGAATCGTGGGCACGTGATGGCTGGCGGCTTGCCGCCAAGGGCAACTTACATGTCTTCTGGTTGATCTCCTATGCAATTTTATTTAAAATGATATAAATTTTTTGCGGAAGCATCATAATAACTGAAAATAGATAAGTGATGTGCATGCCGTGTATGCAGAGCTGTGCCTAAATACATGAACTTTACATACATAACATGGCCAATATCGCGACATAACACGGTCTAGACTATCAACAAAATACACAAGGTCCTTAGGCCACAAAAAACTAAGATCTACTTGCTATCTTCTTCTTACGGCTCCTCGAGTTGGCTTCTTGAAAAGGTTTTCAAAAACGTAAGCTAAAAGCTTAGTGAATAACATCAATGCATGAATATAAAATATCATATATCGTTTCATAGCATACATATATCATTTAGCTTGAAACATGTGAGCATAACGTAAACTTTTCTTGAAACATTGATTTCATAAACTTGAAGCTCACAAAATCTTGGCATACTAGCTTTCGTAGTCATACATATCATATCTTGAAAATGTAACAACTCGGTTGAACTGGGTGACCATATAGGTTGGGTGGTTCTTTAGGCCGGAGATATCTCACTTGAAGATGACACTTATTTCATGTCCCCCATCTACCTTAGAACCTTAGACTAGATTAAAGTCCTACCATGGGGGACCCCAAGTGTCACTATACATATATTTTGAACATACTTCTTTTAACATGTAATCCAGGCATCCATAGATTTTCATTCATAGCATAACATCATAACATATATTTTAAAAACATGGCATTATATTAAAAACACATCACTTTATGCATTGAAAACATGGAAAACATTTACATATGCATAATACTTGTTGAAAGCATTTTAAAAATAAATAGTTTTGTCCATGGCATCGTGTTACTCACCTGGATTTCCTTGACTTGGTGCTATACGTGGTGTTCCTACATATAAGATATAGAACCATCAATTCTATATTCAATAACAATTTATTAATATAATGTAAATTCTCGACTCAGCCTTAAGTTGTCTTGCTCTAAGTCAGGACCTCTCAACCATGGTCCTAAAGAGTAATAATAAGGGTTCAATGGCCCTAACATACTTTGGTTATAATTATATTATTTTATAAAGGAAGGGTTCAAAATTGTCTGAAATTGGCCTTGGCATTTGAACGCTAAGGCTAACTGTGCTCACCGTTCGAACGTCCAAAAGTGTATTGAAGATAGCGTTCGAACGCTAAGGCCAAAAGTCTAGATCGTTCGAACGTTGTTCTTTGGCGTTCAAACGCTACCTGCGTGGAATAGTAGAAATAGTAGCTGGGTATTACAAAATTTTCCAAAACTCATCCAAACCAACTCAAATCTTTCTAAGACTCCTAGGTTACATAGAATAGCCTAAGGAGACTACAAAATATTGAAACTAACTATTAATTTGAACCCTAGCATGGTAGATCTAAAAAGGAAAACAACTTAAAACTCTAACACAAAAATCTTTGGGGTTTGTGAAACCCACACTCAAATCTATCAAATTCAACTCTAATTCATGCTATTTAACTCATTTGAGACTCAATAGGGTCTCCAAACTAACCTACATTTCACATATACACATACACTTATATGAACATAAAAGGGTTAGTGTTCCTTACCTTTTTTCAAGCTTTTACAAGCTCTAAAAATGGTTTCTCTTAGTCTAAGTGGAGTTCTTCAACTCTCTCTCTCTCTTTCTCTCTCTCTCTCTTCTTCCTCTCCTTTCTTCTTCTTCTTTCCTTTCTTCTTTCCTTCTTCTTCTCTCTCTCTCTCTCTCTGACTATGTGTGCGTGTGTGTATGTTGGAGTAAGTGTATTTGTGTGACTATGAAGTGCTAAGCTGAGACTCATGGGAAATTATCCCATGTGGCTCCCCTCCACTTTAATTCCGTGTTCCCCTTCTTATTTTTCTGTCTTAACTGTTGGCGTTCGAATGCCACTTTTAGCATTCGAATGCTAAAAGCAATTTTTCAGTTGTTTTATACTATGGGCATTTGAACGCTCCTTGTAGAGTTCGAATGCTAAGAAAGATTTTGGTTAGTCAGGGTTTGAACGCTATGCTTACAGTCCCGGTTGATACTATCCACGACTAATCGGCTTTCTTTGATCTTCTTGGACAGATGAAATTACCAAAATGGTAATGAAGGTTAAATAGGAATACTGATAATGTGAATAGAACCAAACGTACTTCAACTTATTACAACGTTCATCCGAATAAAAATGGTTATGCTCTCTGATTTTGTCTTCTCGTTCCCATGTTGGTTCCTCCCATGTGTGGTTCTGCCATATAATTCGTACTAATGGAATGACCTTATTCCTAAGAACTTGGTCATGATGATCTATAATTTTGATCATTTTCTCGGTATAGCTCATGTCTTCTTCACATCCAAGGGATAATGATTTATCACGTGTGTGGGGTCGTGAACGTACTTCCGTAACATTGAAACGTGAAAAACATCGTGAACGTGCGAAAGATCCGATGGAATAGCAATACGATAGGCAACGACTCCAATTCATTGAAGAACTTAGAACGGTCCAATGTATCTCGGCTTTAACTTCTCTTTCTTGCTAAAACGACATATCCCCTTGGAAGGAGATACTCTCAAAAACACATGATCACCTTCTTCAAACTCGAATTCTCATCTCTAAATATCTACATAACTCTTTTGGCGACTTTGAGCAGTCTGCAGTCGTTGTTGAATCAATTTGATTTTATGAGTGGTCAATTGAACGATTTTTGGCCCTAAAATTTGTCATTCTCCCACTTCGGTCCAACAGACTGGTGACCTACATTTCCTTCCGTAAAGTGCTTTGTACGGTGCCATTTCGGTACTTGCATGAAAACTATTATTGTAAGCAAACTCCACTAATGGCAAGTGTGCTTCCCAACTTTCTTGGAAATCGAGAACATATAACCGTAACATATCCTCTAAAATCTGGATAGTTCTCTCGATTGTCTGTCCTTCTGTGGATGGAAAGCGGTGATAAAATTTAATTCGGTGCCTAAAGCTTGTTGTAGACTTTTACAAAACTTTGACATAAATCTCGAATCTCTATCCGACACTATCGAAACAGGTGTATTGTGAAGTCGTATAATCTCTGCGATGTAGAGATTCGCATACTTCGACAATGAATAGGTAGTCTTCACTAGCAAGAAGTGCCCTGACTTATTGAGATAGTTTACAACAACCCGAATGGCATTACAGCCCCTTAGTGAGTTCGACAATCCCATGACAAAATACATAGTGATGTGCTCCCATTTCCATTCCGGTATCAGTAAGGGCTGTAGTGGTCCTGCTAGTCTTTGATGTTCTGCTTTGACTTGCTAACATTGTAAGCACTGTGATATGAATTCGGCTATTTTCTTCTTCATTCCCGTCCACAAAAACGTTTCCTTTGGTGAACATATAATACCATGGATCATTTCATTTCATAGCATACATATATCATTTAGCTTGAAACATGTGAGCATATCATAAACTTTTCTTGAAACATTGATTTCATAAACTTGAAGCTCACAAAATCTTGGCATACTGGCTTTCGTAATCATACATATCATATCTTGAAAATGTAACAACTTGGCTGAACTGGGTAACCATATAGGTTGGGTGGCTCTTTAGGCCAGAGCTATCTCACTTGTAGATGGCACTTATTTCATGTCCCCCATCTACCTTAGGACCTTAGGCTATATTAAAGTCCCACCACGAGTGTCACTATGCATATATTTTGAACATGCTTCATTTAACATGTAATCAAAGAATCCATGGGTTTTCATTCATAGCATAACATCATAGCATATATTTTAAAGACATTGCATCAGAAACATATCACTTTATGCATTGAAAACATGAAAAACATTTACATATACATAATACTTTTTGAAAGCATTTTGAAAATAAATAGTTTTATCCATGGCATCGTGTTACTCACTTGGGTTTCCTTGACTTGGTGCTATGCTTGGTGTTCCTACATATAAAGTATAGAACCGTCAATTCTATGTTCAATAACAATTTATTAATATAATGTAAATTCTCGACTCGGCCTTAGGCTCTCTTGCTCTAAGTCAAGACCGCTCAACCATGGTCCTAAAGTGTCACAATAAAGGTTCAAGGGTTTTAACATACTTTGGTTATAATTATAGTGTTTTATAAAGAAAGGGTTCAAAAGTGTCTAAAATTGGCTTGGCGTTCGAACGCTGGTTTTGGCATTCGAACACTAAGGCTAACTGTGCTCACCATTCGAACGTCCAAAAGTGTACTGAAGGTGCCATTCGAACGCTAAGGCTAAAAGTATGGACCGTTCGAATGCTATTCTTGGGCGTTCGAATGCTACCTGTGTGGAACAGTAGAAATAGTTTACAAAATTTTCCAAAACACATCCAAACCAACTCAAAACTTTCTAAGATTCCTAGGTTACATAGAATAGCCTAAGTAGACTACAATATATTGAAACTAACTATTAATTTGAACCCTAGCATGGTAGATCTAAAAAGGAAAACAACTTAAAACCCTAACACAAAAATCTTTGGGGTTTGTGAAATCCACACTCAAATCTATCAAATTCAACTCTAATTCATGCTATTTAACTCATTTGAGACTCAATGGCGT
>BRYF01000025.1:87500-95000 GCA_030159135.1 Actinidia polygama | reverse complement strand
ACTCCCTATTGATGGGGAAGCCAAAGACCCTCTTCCTATCAATGAACACTTTTCAGATGAGCAACTCTTCCAAATTTAGGAATTAGGAAAGACTTGATTTTGGAAAAATTTGATTTGGAAATGTTTGAATTAAGACAGGTTTGAATTTGGAAAGGTTTTGAATTAAAAAAGATTTGAGATTAGGAAATTAGGAAAGATTGAAAGTTTGAATTTAGGAATTGTTAAAAAGTTTGAAATTAGGAAAGGTTTGATCTCTATTTTCTAAAGTTGAAGATTATATTTTATCTCCAAAAACAGATGATTTGATTTGGTTTCCTATTTGGACAAGATTTGATTTGACTTGAAATTGGAAAGTTTTAGTTTTGGAAATCTATTATGTGACTTTTGAATTAAAAAATTTATGATTTTATGTAGAAAATGGTTTTGAAAAGTCATGATTTTATATAGAAAATAGTTTTGAAAACCTATTATTTTATATGAGAAAACTAGGGTTTCCTAAACATGGACATTAGGGTTTTGATTTGGACTTCAAGACAAAGCGTTTTTGGAAAGTAAATCTTTGAGAAGAACTTTTAGGAAGCGAATTTGAAAAACTTATTATAGAAAGGTTTGAATGTAGACTTTGAAAGTCTCTTGAATACCCCACTTTCCTAAAACAATTCTAATCATGAGAAGACTAGAACCATTCTAGGGTTGTGACTTTGAAAACAGGGACAATTTGGTCATTTTTCACCGGAATGGACTAGCTGGCACTGGTGTTGACCCGGGTTTTGAGTGTTTCTATCACTCTGATGGTGTGTGACGAGTTAGTTTCCAAAGGTATCACATCCTTAGGTAAACATGTCACGGCCAAGAGGCGTGTTCGGTCCTGTGACATGGGGGTTTGTTGGCATTCCCAATATCAACCTATTTGCGAGTGTTTCCGTCACTCTGACGCTGTGCATTCATTCTGGAGACTGCCTGATCTCGGGAAGCTTCTAGATGGTCTTATCGCCTCGGGGTCTTAGGTACTTTCCCGATTGATGTGCCAAATAGCAGACATTCTACGTTGGCGGCCTAGCAGGCCCCGGAAGTGAACCGTTCTGCCGTTTCAAGGACTTAGGTTTTGTCCCGGTCGACAGTTGTGACAGGACTTATTGTTTGGAGGGCTTTTGTGTTTTCTTGGTAAATGTGTCGTGATGGATGGGCTTACCGTTTGAGGGATTAACTTTCTCGAAAGATGTGCCAGATTGAGTTTGACTGGTCTGGATTGGAATTGAAATTGGAATTGTGGTTGAAATATAGACTTCCCGTCTTTAAGAAGACGTGTCAACTGGAATTAGACCGAGCAATGCGCCAGCGGCATTTTGGTCATTTTACCTCTATTGGGCCTAGCCGGTTGATTAATTGGATTGAGTCTAGACAGCTGATTTAGGCTTGAATGTGTTTGTGTTGGTTTGAATGTGAGTCCGGTCGGGTCGGAGATTGTCGAGCGAGAAAAAATAGGGTGTTTACAGTAGTGCCTAAACCTCGTGAGGGGAATGTGGTGGACGAGCATGGGAACACAGTGGTATGTTGCCACGCTTTTAGATGGTCGGGAGGGACGCCGCACACGAGTCTAAAACGAGTATTTGATGATGAGGCAGAGTTCACCCCGAGGGTGTATATGGGGGCGCTGGCCGACATTGCCGATATTGGCATGTATAGTGAGGATGATTGGGAGGTTCTAGTGACTTAAGACACGATGTTTTCTTAAGAAATGGTTACAAGCGTGTTGTAGGCAATCCTAGAGGGGCTGCCAGCCTTGAACGTATCAATGTTCCCGTTTTAAATATGGATTTGTGATCATGTACATAACATAAACAATCATGCCTATACCGTCCGAATTTAGAAGCATGCGCAGACACGAACTTGGGAAATACGAGGGCATAGACTTTTGCATTTAAAACACTTCATTATTCAACGCCATTGATCTGTTTTAAGGTTCCAAAACTTAGTATGGTAGGGACAGTGTACTTGGCCTTATTCTTATCATAACATTTCATGACTTATCATGAAGCACTTGAACACATCTTAATTCTCATGTGAAGCGTGAGCTTGTGATCATGCACGTATGATGACATCATGTTAAAGGTAACACCCGTCGAGCGTAGCATATCCTAGACTCGTAGTCTTACCTTAGCTCTCGGGGTGTATGAAATGTAGTTTTGAAAGCAAAGGTAACACTGTATCGCGTCAATAATATCTCTAGAACGTACGAAACTTGCCATGAAACATTTTAACCATCTTATCCTTCACTTAAGAGCTCTATCTTGTATTGGGGATCATAGTAACCATAAAGGTCACATAACATGGTAACCATAAATGTCACGTAAAGGCTTTTTAGGCCAACTTAGTAACCATAAAGTTCACAAAACATGGTAACCATAAAGGTCACAAAAAGACTCTTTAGGCCAACTTAGTAACCATAAAGGTCACAAAACATGGTAACCATAAAGGTCTCAAAAAGGATCTTTAGGCCAACTTAGTAACCATAAAGGTCACAAAACATAGTAACCACAAGGGTCCCAGAACATGGTAACCATAAAGGTTACAAACTGTAGTAACTATAAAGGTCCCAGAACATGGTAACCATAAAGGTTACAAACTGTAGTAACTATAAAGGTCCCAGAACATGGTAACCACAAGGGTCCTAGAACATGGTAACCATAAAGGTTACAAACTATAGTAACCATAAAGGTCACAAAACATGGTAACCACAAGGGTCACAGAACATGGTAACCATTAAGGTCACAGAAGGGCTCTTTAGGCCAACTCAGTAACCATAAAGGTCACAAAACACAGTAACCATAAGGGTCACAGAACATGGTAACCATAAAGGTCACAAAGTGTAGTAACCATAAAGGTCATGCGTAAAGAGCGAGGCTCAGTCATCATAGTAACCACGAGTGTCACGCATAAGAGCTAGGCTCAATCATCCAATTATGAGAGCAAGGCTCAATCATGAGAGCTATGCTCAGTTCGTTAGCAACAAAAGTGCTTTAGGCCTATCATGAAAGTGGGACCCAAGCTCGATCATGTGAACCTGACTGAATCACTAAGAGCTAGGCTCAGTTCATTAGTAACCATAAAGGCTACACATAGGCTAGCCAATCATAAGAGCTAGTCTCGGTTAGGGATGTCTCCCATCATGGCGGTAGTTTATTTCATGTCCCCTACCGTGGGACCATCGTTGCTAGTTTAGGGTCTGCCACAAAAGACCTTGAGTTGGTACTATAGATCGGAAGTCTTACATTTTTTGTTGAAACATTAGTCTATGGGTTTGATTCATATAATAAGTATAACTCGCATACAAACTCGGGCTATAACATCTATAATAGAATATTGACATGGAGGCATTGAAAACATATGAGAACTATTGCATCGTATAGCGTTGAATGTAAAATATTTGGAAAATAGTAGCATTTTGCCTAGGTGTTCGAACGCCCATTGACAGCACATTTGGAGCGTTCGAACGGTAAGGCCAAAAACCCAAATTTTAAGTCTCGCATGTTTCGAACTATAAGCAAGAGGATTCGAACGCCATAGCCCAGAATCTTTCTAAGCGTTCGAACGCCAAAAAGGAGCGTTCGAACGCCCACCGTAAAAACAAGAAAATAGAAAAAGGGAACACGAAATTAAAAAGGGGGAAACCACATGGGATCATTCCCAACTCAGCCCTTCACTGCCACTCATATATACACACTTACTCTTCACTTCCTTCACAACACACACACCCATTCACGGGTAGAGAGAGAGATAGAGAAAAGAGAGGAAAGGAAGAGAAGAGAAAGAAGGAAAGAAAAGGAAGAAGGAAGAGGATCAAGGCAAATAGAAGCCATAGTAAAGCTCAAAGAAGCTATAAGAAGCCAATTTGAAAGGTATAAACTCACAATCCATGAATATATATTTATATGTATAATTTAGGGTTTTAGAAAATTTAAATCCTAGATCCCTTAGGATTGAATGGTTAGTTTACCCCTATTTTTGGATATTATAGTCTTTAAGAGTGAATCTCCATGCCTTGGGACTCTAGGAAAGAAATGGGAAAGTTTGGATTAAATTTAGTAAAACTTTTCAAGAACCAGTCACTGTTCATATGACTGAACGCAGGGAGCGTTCGAACGCCCAAGAACAGCGTTCCAACGCCCAGGAGAGAGTTCGAACGGCCCAGCGTTCGAACGCCACTGATAGAACACTTTTTAGCGTTCGAACGCCCAGACCATTTTTAGGCAGAATTGGTCTTTTCCCTTAAGACTTAGTAAATTCAACCATAGCATGTTAAACCCTTTAACTACCTTTTGAGAACTAAGGACACATGTTCAAGATGGTTAGACCTAGAATAAAGGCAAGTAAGTCAAGTCGAGGAATTTTATCAATTTAATTGAAACGCTAGCCTTATTGAACATAGTAATGACGTATTGCCCCTTATATGTGTAGGAACGCAAAGTCTAACACCTAGCCAAGGAGATCAAGGTGAGTAACACGATGCTATGAACAAAATTATGTATTTTCAAAACGTTTTCAAAGTATATTATGTATGTACAAATGTTTTCCATGCTTTCAATGCATCAAATGTATTTGCAATGTAAATGCCATGTCTTGCAAAAGTATGCAAATGTTTATGCTATGTATGAAAACCCATGGATGCTCGGTTTATACGAAAACAAGTATGTTCAAATTATATGCATGTGACACTCGGGGTCCTCACTGATGGGAATTAAACAAAGTCAGCCAGTCCTAAAGGGTAGATGGGAGGACGTGAAATAAAGCCATCTACAAAAAGGGATATCTCGGCCAAAAGAGCCACCCGACCTATATGGTCATCATGTCATGTCGGGTTGTTACGTTTTATGATATGTTATGTATGTTTATGAAAGCATGTGATGCCATGTTTATGAAAGTTAAATGTTCAAGAAATGTTATGCGATGCTCACATTGCTTACGCTATGCTATGTATGATATGAAAATGATCCATGGTATTTTACGTTCATGCATCTGTTGTTATTCACTAAGCTTTAGCTTACGTTTTCAAAAACCCATTTTTTCAGGAAGTCAAGCCGAAGAGCCCTAAGAAGAAGATAGCAAGTATACTTAGTTTTGTGGTCAAGAGGCCCTTCGTACTTATGATGACGGATTAGAATTTATGCCATGTATTTATTGGCCATATGATGTATGTAAAATTAAATGTTGGACTTATGGATGTATGTAAAGGCTGAATATTTAGACACAACTCTGTATACCGTATGGTGACACATACACTTTGTTATTTTAAGATACTATGACGTTTCCGCGAAAAGAAAAATTATTAGCATTATAAATGCACATGCACAGGTGATCAACCGGAAGAAATGGTAAGTTAGCCTTGGCAGGTCAGCCGCCGGCCATCACGCGCCTTCAATCCGCATAGGTCGGGTTGCGGGGCGTGACAAAAACAGCTCTCTGAACTTTTGATCCCCCCTGAGGGGCATTCGAATGCCAAGGTCAAAAGTCCATAAATAGCTTTTTGGCCGTTCGAATGCCATAACGGGCGTTCGAATGCCAACCTGCAAATTTTTTCAAAAATTCGATGGGAATTTCTCCAATTCCTTCCAAAACACAACCAAACCAACACCAAACCTCTCCAAAGCTTCTAAGGTTCAAATATACACTCAAGGGGTAACACTAACTCAAATGGAGAGGAAAATAAACAATGGTACATGGAGGATCTAAGATTGAATCTCAAAACCCTAACATTTACATATTTGGGGATTTCAATCCCACACTCTAAATTCTCAATGGTGGAGCTACAAGCTCTCAATCCTAAGGCAAATGGGACTCAAGGAGTCCCCCAAGACAAACCCAAACACCCCAAAGCTTGTAGATACATATACACCACAATTTCACAAAAGGGAGGATTCTTGCCCCCCCTCTCTCTAGCTTTTCACCTCCAATGGCATCTTCCAAAGCTTAGGTTGAAGATATTCAAGCTCCTCCTAGCTTCCTAGCTTCCCTTTTTCTTCTCTTCTTCTTCTCCTTCTTCTCTTCTTACGTGGGTGTGGGTGTGGGTGTGAATGTGTGTGTGTATATAATAAGGAAACTCCTAAGGGAATTTATCCCATGTGTCTCACCCTTCTTACAAAACCTATAATTTACCCATAATTGGTCAACTTGACCCCAAAGATTAATTAATTAATATTAAACAATACAATTACCACAATTTCACATAAATGATGAAAATAATAGGTTCGGGGCATTACAAGATGGCCTCATCAAGTGCGGCGCAGGGGAAGAAGAGGAATGTGTACTAGCACATACACGAGTGGGTGAGTTGTAAATGATTGAAATATAGAACTAACTATAAAGTTATAGGGAGCTGTAGTGGGGATTTCTGAGCCCCGAAAGGGTGATGGCGAGGCATCGAATGAGGGGATGAGTGTGGGGCCATTGGCCAAGAAAAAAGGTATATAGTTGACAATTGAGTTTGGTAAGTAAAGACAAGTATGTGGGAATAACGTGTTTGGTTTGAGGGAAGCTACAGCAGATGAACCAATGGCAGAGGACAATAGAGGTCTACCCGTGCCCCAAAACTTGTTAGATGAGCTGAATGAAGTATTGAACGACGAGGCATGGGCTCGAGCGTCTGTAGTCACGATGCTAAATGTGTAGGTGCCGAGGCCACCAGTGGCGAGGGGTGCAAGAGCCTACCACGACTCAGAGTAAAGTTACCCGAGGGTGGGGAGAGCTTAATAAGGGGGAGCAGTCGCAAGACCATGGGAGGTCGTGATAAGACAAGGGAAAGGTTTGTGTTGCGTGATGAAAGCAGTGAGAAGGAGTGCGAGCCTAAAGTGGCGGCACCTAGGCATGAGGATGTTGTGGACTTAGAAAAAGAGAATAGGATAGATGTGCCCATACTGGTGCTGGATGCGAAGGAGGGGGCGGGTGACCAAGTGGGCAAACAAGTGTAGAATGAGCCACTGGATATGATTGATGAGCATACACTGAAGGAACAATTGTGCTAGAGCCCCAAGCGAACAGGTCAGGGGACGTGATTGAGTAGAGGGGAAAGGTGAGCGAGGCATTGGCTATAAGTGAAAAGGAGGTCACTAGAGGTGAGCTAACGCAAGTGGCTGAGTTCGACCCTGGAAGGAGTAGCAGTTGGGCGAGGTAACTCTAATAGAAAAAGCAGTCACTACGCCTATGGCAAAAAGTGGCGTGCTGAGCATGGGAAAGCTTGCCTTGAAGCCCGCGAACAAAGTGTTGGCGCAAGAGAAGGGGGAGTCTAAGGAAGGCTGGGTGGGCTCGTGCGTGCTTGAGTCAATGGACGACGAGGCTGGCAGCGAGATAGAAGGAGGTGAATGTGAGTCACCAATAATGAGCGAGAGGGAGGCAGGGGCTAGTGGTGTGCTAGAGCCAGAGGAAACTATTAGGCCCGCGGTAGCCAATGAGGCAACGGGGAGGCAAGTGTTGAGAGAGCTTAGGGGGATCGTAAGGGTGCTGGGA
>BRYF01000025.1:72500-75000 GCA_030159135.1 Actinidia polygama | reverse complement strand
AATCAATAATCCACTAATCAAACGAATGGATTACAAAGGAGGAGACTCACCTCTCAACTCACCCTCTCTCTCTCTGTCTTGCCTCTCAATCTCACCTCACTGCACTCTGCTCTCACCCACAGCACACACATATGCACAACATATTAAATCTCAGCACCCTGCCCTCCTTTTTATAGACCAAGGGAAGGAGGTGGTGGATTCCTAATAGAATACCTAATTGTTATCCTAATCTAAATAGGAAAACAAAAAGATAAACACTCTCAAGAGTTCTAGATAACTCAAGAATTCTAATCTCACATGGACACTCCATGCGAACCCTAACCGGGATTGGGCTTGGCTACTGTATTTGGACTCATCCAAATGGGCTTGGACTCATCCAGATGGGTTGGGCTCAACAATCTCCCCCTCCAGCCCACTGGAGGATAATCCGATGTCTTCAAGTTGTCCATCCTGACAACTTCTAGTCGAGCCCCCCATAAGATCTGCAAGACAGCATTCGAGATACCTAGCCCTTATCAACGGGCTACTCCACTTTTCACCGAAGTGTATGCACCTCTATACCGAAGTGCCAACATCTTCTCACCGAGATGCCCTACATCTCCCACTGGGGTGCCCAACACACCCCGCCGGGGTGCATTGCAAAGCACGTCACTTTGCGAGTTGTCGTGACTCCATCTTTTCTCCCTGTGCGCACAACTGAAAAGATCACCGCCACTAATCAAATCGAGAGCGAAAGAGACTCGTTTCGGTGGCGGCGTTTTCAATAATTTGAATAGAAACACAAACAAATTTAAAAAAAATCTTTTTTTGTTGTTTATTTTTAAAATAAGTTTTCCTCCTTTTTCCTCCACCCTTCACCTAATACCACCATCACGACCCACTGCTATTGCCATCACCTTCTTGTGTCCACCGCGGCTGCCACCCCCTACCTCCCAAGCATTGACAGAGCTATAACAAAGACTCACCCAAGTTATACCTCAGGGTAGATATGCCCCAAAAAAAGTTTTTATACTCTACATTTTAGTTCAACTTACCTTTAGTCCACCTTATTATTTTTTAACTCACTCTAGTCTAACCTAAGAATAGTTTTGAAATTTCAATGAGGGGGCAATGGAACTTGCTAAGCTTAGCTCGACTTTAGAACCAAAAAATGGTTTTGAATCATTTAATATTGAACAAACTCCAGTCTTGTTGAGAAATTTTATTCCGATGATTTTACTAAATAAGAGATGTGAGACCCGTCTCTTAATTTTTAGTGGTTAATGACTTAATTTTATGATGTTCATTAAGCTTTGGGGATATAAATGTTATTAATTAAAATTATGGTGCAAACATTTAAACTAGTGTGGAGCTAAATTGAAATATTCAAAATTTTTGGGATAAATTAAAGAAGACATTTAAGTTAAAAGAAAAAAATATAATTACCTAAAGTTGGGGGGAAAACATGTAATTTTGACAAACATTTGGCTTAGTCAGGGACATATGTGTCCTTTTGTCGTATTGTTATTGTAATGTTTGCTAAATTATTTTTGGACTTGGACCATAAATATCTATTTAATTATATTGTTGTTTGATTGGGTTATGAATTATTGGTGGGCCAAGCCCATTACTAGTTATGTTGGACCCATGGAGGTATAGTGGGGATTTAACATATGTTTGTGTGTGTACCACACCATAGCAAATCCCTTGAATTTCCAACACATTTCCCCTTTCCCCTCTCATCCGAATCTCATCCACCTATTCTCCCACCTTCTCCCACTTTTCTTTCATCTTTTCTCCCTAAATTTAGTCAACACTTTCAACTTTTGTCTCCCACTTTCAATTTTTTTTTCTTTGCTTTTCTCTTTCCATTATTCTCTTCTTCATCAAATAATGGAAGAACTCTCCCTTTCCCTCATTTTCTTTTCTTCTTTGTTCTTTCTCTGTGAGACTTGAAAGCCAAAGAACTCCGGCCAAAGAATGCCATTTCCGGCCACTTTCCGGCGATCTCCGGCCTTCAGACAAAACACGAAAGTTGTTCATCTCTTCGAGTTCTTCGATTTCAACCGATTGGAATTCCGTTAGGACTCCATTTAGACCACCGTTTTCAGATTTTTCGTTACGCTTCAAGAGGTAGTTTGATATTGTAGTATCGCCCCATCATTTTTATGATTATGATTTTGAGATGTGATTAGTTATTATTACAGCATTATTTGAATGTTTGGTTAATGTGGAAACATATAAATTATTCAGATTTTCTTTTAATACAATATTTGTATAAAATTCTAAGTTTCAAAATTCATTTTATAGGTCAGTTTAGGGTTATTTAGAATCCGAATTTAAAAGAGAGTTCTAAACAAAAGTTGTAGATCATCTTAATACCTTTCTAACGAAACTTAAAATTTATAATTCGGATATCATATGAAAAAGTTATGAGTAAAATACCGTTACTGTTATGAAAACAAAATCTGAAAATATAATATTTGTATAAAATTCTAAGTTTCGAAATTCATTTTATAGG
>BRYF01000024.1:17915509-17924100 GCA_030159135.1 Actinidia polygama | reverse complement strand
AGAGGTATTTTAATTCTTTTTTAGTGTGAGTTTCACTAAAAATGACCCAATGAGTAAAAAATATGCTCAGATTTTAAGATTTTTTGTCCATTGGATAAGAACTTATGTGGGGCTCATGCCTTTGAGAAGAAGGAAGTGATAGTTTTGAGAGAGAAAAAATAGTCTCAGGTAAAATTTTAGCTCTTAAATTAATTCAAATGAATTTCAATCATAGATAGCGAGAGATAGATTTAAGATTCAAAATTAACTTTGATTTATATCATAGATTTTCGGTAATAATTTCCTTTACTTACAGTTCCCGTCCCAATTCGAAGGCATATTCGTTTCTTTCTCCTCTCTCTCCCCTCCATCCGAAAGCCCCAAATTCGAAGGGCCATATTCGTTTCTCTCTCCTCCATCCGAAGCCCCCAACCTTTATCGAACGCAATTTGAAACCCTAATCGATCTCTCCATCAAAGCGCTCTCCGTCGTAATTTCAGGTTGCTTTCATTCTCTTGTTTCTTTCTCAACTGATTTGTGTATATATGTATATGTTGAGAAGCAGTTGTAGTAAAAATTATTTAGCGTTATCCTTATTGCGTTTTCTTTGAAGTTGCAGCATTTGCTTGTATGACTCCATTTTGGGGTATTTCTTTAGTTTTCTTGAAGAAATTAATGCAATCAATGTAATGTTGTATAGTTTGGGGAAAGGGCTATTGAGACCCGCGGTTTATTTATGATTTCACTTTATCACGCTTGCACAAATTGTTCTTGTTTATTTTCGCCCAAGTTAAACCTTCCATTATAGGAGTTAAGTGTGTGTTGGAACTTATGTTATAAGAAGATCGATAGGTTTGCAAAAACTATAAAGAACGAATAAACAATGTAGTTCGGCAGTTTGCCGACGGCCATGGTAGAGAGGGAGAAGAAAGAAATAAGGATTACAAGGCCTTACCTCTTAACTCCCTCTTCCTCTCTCAATTTACACACCCCTGTTTCCTTATATCCAGACCCTAATTCGAAATACTTTGAGAGAAATACAGGGCATGTTACAACAATCTCCTCCTTGACTCGTATTTTTTTTTTTTTGATAATAACAACAATCTCCAAAAGGAGGTATATGGACTTTTACTATTGTATCCTTTATATATATATATATATATATATATATATATATATATATATATATATATATATATATAGGGTTTTGATTTCTACACTCCTTTTTTTACATTCTACGCTCCAAATTTTGTCTCTTTCTCTTTTATATATATATATATATATATATATATATATATATATACACTATACAAAAAGAAAGGAAAACTGTATTGAAGACAAAGCATTGGTTTTCATTATGCATCTTTGAGAAATAAACAAAAGAGCTAAAACAAGAAGATTCATGTACCTGCAGAAATTTTCAAGATAAGTCTTTTAGATGATGTGAATTGCCACGTTTGTAAGTTTTTGGGGTAACATGCATAAATGATGCAGTATGGGTTGCATGCGCTATCTAGTCATAGGTAGACTTCATATAGATAACAAATACTTGTATTATGTGGGTTTGAAAATATTTAGTTTTTAAAGGGTTGTAATGGAAATTAAAAAATTAACAATGAAGTGCACTTCCCCTTCGTTTGCTCCCAATCTTGGAGGGGAAAAGTCATGTTCAAAATGTTTGTATTCTCTCCTCTTGTTTTCCCCTCCGTCAATCCAAACATCAAATAACTAACTCTTCCCCTCCCAATCCTTCACTTTCGCCCAAACCCCTCAATCCAAAGAAAGCGTTACAAACGGCTTATTATCAATCTTGGTCCCCAATGTATTTGCGCCGTCCCATTTTGGCCCCCAACATATCAATTGCATGATTTTGGTCCCCCAATGTTTCAAATTTGTGTTTAATTGGTCCCTCGATTGGATGCCGTAAAGAATGAGCGTTAAAATTAAGGGCATTTATGGGATTTCACCATGAAACAGCTACGGAGGGAAAACATCCCGCCAAAAACCCTGTCCATGCACTCTTCTATATTTATATAGAGCCACTATACGTATAGGTCTTAGTAAGAAAAAAACAGCAGAGCATAAAGAAGAGGGAAGAAGCCATAAGTTATGGGGCAGTGTAGGTTGTGTGTGTGATGGGTTGGACATATATGTATGAAGCCAATTCAGTAGAAATGAAATTTCCTCTTGTGTTGTGCCTAATGTGTTCTATACACAGTTAAGATGTTCACACCAAAAAACTATAGATGTTCTATGAAACATTGAGAGCATATTAATGCTACAAACTTTATAGGTGCAACTTGGGCGGGAACAACCCGTGAAATCCGATCCCAACCTGAAAATTTTTAGAGCTTGAGCAATATAAATTGAAACACAAGACCGGACTTTGGCAAAAATTTTGGTGCCCCGAATTTAAATTGAGTAGGGCTTGGGCAAAGGTATTGGATGGGGGACAGAAATACCTCGAGTCCGACACCAGATTTGGATGGGCTCGGGTAAGCTTTGGTACAACTTGGGTTGGTCTGGGTCACCCACCCAAGTTGCAACCCCTAGCTATAGTAGTATAAATGCTTATACTAAAACCATTACAAAACCATAATGTAACATAACAGGCTACCAAAAAGCTAAAGACAAGTAACAAAATGCACTAGTGTTGTACAAAAAGCTAAAGACAAGTGAAAGATAAGTAATATACAAAGCCTTACACGTGACCTTCTAGATACCAGTTGGTTTTGTGCAGGAAATCCCTAAAATGCCCCTTAACATACGGTGCAATTGGACGGCATCCAATCGAGGGAATGTTAGGGACCGAAATGGGATGGCGTGAAAACATTGGGGACCAAAATTGATAATAAGCCCGTTACAAACCGTCACAACTTCATCAAACAATTGATTCACGGCGCATCATTGCTTATTAGAATTGTACCTCCGTCACAGGATCTATAAGCATTAAACCAATCCTTAAAAAGAAAAGAAATGAAGGGAAGTTAAGTAGAAGCTGTAACAAATGAAAATAACCAAAATATATTTATTGTAGAATTAGTTTTTGATTGCTTCCCTCACTTTTTTATCCCAAAAGTTTCTCTTTCTTTTTTTTCTATGTATTTATTCACTGATTTTACTTAATTTTTTAATCAAATGACTGAAAATTCTTTCCTATGATGGACACTTGTGCAGGTGTATTATATTAGGACCTGGTTCTTAGCTCATCACAGAAATTGCCCATTGTAAAAGTGTGAAACCTCTGAATTTGGAAATATTTTACAAATAATAAGATATGCGGAATAATTGGTTGTTTTTCATGGATCTTGATGGGAGGTCTCCTTGCATGTTCCCAGCAGAACCACTTGTGCCACAAAGTTTTGGTGGTCATTTGGTGTCTCAGATTAGTTTATTTGTCGACAATTCTCTTTACAGCTCTAGATACTTGTATGTCCCCGGAAGTCTGGCTCTTCAGGAAGCTTTCAACTACATTTCAAAGTTTGCAGGTGCTCTACTGTTTTGGTTTGGCAGTGGGGCAAATTCCAATATAAGTAGCAACTTCTCAGGAAACTCACGTGCTCCAAATCCTACGAGTTGTAGATCTCCTGTGCAGGCAAAACACATCAATTGTAGTAGACACAAGCATTTGGGGTTTTCCTTCAGTTCTGGGTCCAAAGGGAAATCTGCCACCCCCATTGGATTTTGGTAAGATTTCGAGTTTTACTGCAAGACAATTGCTCAGGGCAGCTGAAGAACTTCGGTCATTCCCAGTGGTGTCACTGGGTGCTGCTCTGGTATCACCCTTCAATGATGTGTAAGTCATTGCCACACACCGGCAGCACCTATCAAAAAGGAAAGAAAAAAAAAGAAGTTGCTTGGAATCAGCTCTTTCTATTTAAAATATGGATCTTTATTCTGTTTGAAACAATTTCTTTTTAATTAATTAGAGTTGATTGAAATGCATCAACATCTTTTATAGTTTTTTTTTGGCTTAATTTTTGCACAAATCTTTCTTTCTGAGTTTCTTTCCTTTTGTATGATCATCAGGTCTGCAAAGGCTTTAGGAGTTCCTTTGGAGAATAGTGATATGCTAACGCAGAGATGTATGGATAAAAGCCCTTGTGAGGTTAAGCATCATGGATGTGCTGATATTTCTTTTCCCGACATAAACTGGACTGTGCATGCAGTCGAGCCCAGAACTGGGATCGAGTTCCCCACAATTTTAGACAACATTTTAGAGGGAGAGAAAAATTCTAGTTTAATGTCAGAGGTGACAGTTTATAAGCTTTTAAGACTTATTGCTCATGGCTTATTCATGGTGTTTACTGCAAATACATTATCAACTAGCATTTTACCTACTAGCCCTAATCTTTCATTCTGCATTTGCTAAGCCAACGAAGGTGTTTGTTCTGTCTCTCATTTTGTGGTTTCCCTTTAGCTGTAATTGCTTTTTGCATGATTCCATTTTGGTGGACAACTTTGGTTTCTTTAAATCTGATCCTGGAGACTAGGGTGATTATATGAAATATGAACGGTAGTGGCAATACGTGGTGGATAGTAATTCATCCTGTTACATTGTTACTAAGCAAATACTATATAGATGCACCTTGATGTGCATTCTGCATCTTATAATTTGCTCCAAAGATGTGGTCATTTCATATATTTTCTGCGGCTACAGTTGCTTTTCCATGTGTTTCCTTTTGAGGTGATCCCTTAAGATGATGAGATGACAAATAGAGACAAATATGTAGTGGATAGGTATTTATTTGTGGTTAAGTACTGCTCTATAAAGAGGAGCATTCAAACCATTATTTGATCACTGGTCTACTATACATCTTTTAAGTAAAATATGCAAAGAAAAGGTCTCTGGTTGGATACTTAAATGTTCAAAGGGAAATGACCAAGGATTTTGATCCTTTAGATTCCACATTAGCTTTTTAAGTATCTCAAAATTAAATACAGCGACAATGTAGTGGATGTTGGAAGCTACTCAACTATTTAGCTCTGTTATCGGAAATCGCTAATACTATGGCAATTTACGTATTGCAATGCACGTTTGGAAAAATATTCTGTTCTGAAACAGTATTTGGAGATCGAAGCGATCTCCAAAGTTTTTTTCCTACTTATTTCCTAAATATTTGCTTTTGAATAAAAAAACTAATTGTCATAGTAGAAGAAAATGTAAAAAAGAAATGGTCATAACCCACCTAAAAATGTATTTCACACGGACAATTCAAAAAATTTTACGACGCCTTTGATTTTTATTACTTGGAAGAAGTACAATCTAATTGTACACTGCAACTATCGTATCACAATTTACGGCATATGGCGTTTCGGGTTCCGGAACCAGATCCTTGTACCAAAACATTGCATATTCCAAGTAACATAGCTCTTTCGAGAGGTTGTATAGTGTATTATTAAGCATTAGTTGAACATAAGTTTTGAACTTGCATATCGGTAGGCTCTCTTGCAGTCGAGTGTTGTTATATGTAGGAAGAAAGGAACTTTTTGCTACATAAAAACCAACCAACAAAACTACTTGTGCTAATGTATGTTATATGGACTCAAGTATGGATGTCCGGTGCAATTATGGGTCTAATGTCGGATTCATCTAATTCCCATCTCAAAGACACAGGAACTCGAAGACATATTATATTCCTTAATACATTTCATTATTTCCTTAGTAAAATGGATTTACTTGGAATCATAGAGCGGCATTTCCTAGTAACAAGTTTTATGCATAGTTCTATGGTAAACTCAACAACAAAATATGCTTGTTGGTGACTGGCATTTCATGAGTAATAAGTTGTATGCATAGTTGATGGTAAACTCAAATTAGAAATGTGGTTGCAGGTGAATATCCAACTAAATATGCTGGACGCATACCTCACTCAAGAGTGTCGAGGGTTCAACATGAGTATAATTTACAAGTGTCCATGCAACATAGTTACAAATAACATTGAACTTCGTAAAAAATAAAATTGTTCAAATGTTTTAACGTTAAGAAAGCATAGGAATATTGAATACACATTTAAAAAAAGCTCATGGAGTGGCGAATTGCGAATTGGATCATACTATCCCAATTGCTGATCATTGGGAGCATGGATTCCAGCGAGCAGATGAACAAAATAGGGAATCAAAAAGGGCACGAAAATAAAAGCCAAATTGAGTACTTACAATCGCCGGCATAATGTGTTTCTTTTTTTGAAAAAAAATGTTTGAGTTTGAACAATTACTCTTACATGAGCTCTCTTTTGTTTTTATTTTTAATTTTTTAGGATCAATTCTTTGTCATTGCAACATTAGCTATATTACTTTGGTATTGAATCATTTTGATATAATATTACTGGACTTTGGATATTGGCCCATTTTGATATTAATATATGTGACCATTCTAATATAAAACCTCCACTGCGTCCCTGCATCAATTTTGGTCGTGTCCATCAACTCCCTATTCTGCTTGTATGCTATCTTTTAATTGGAAGCTTTGATATATCTTTGTCACTATTTGTTTTTGAATAAATTGATCCTTGTTTCAGGTCCTTGTTGGAACTGGTTCCAGAACAATGACTATAATCAAAATCAAATCTTTGAAGGTCTATGCATTTGGTTTTTGTAAGTATCCGTGGATTTCAATCAATGCTTATGATGTTTTAGATTTCCCTTTAATTTAATTACTGTTGCCTTGTAGATATTCATCCTTATGATGTCTGCGTGAAGTTGGGTCCAAAGTATGGTTCAATTCCAGTTGGTGAAGTTAACAATCATGATTTTTACAAGGATCTTCTCAGGTATTGCGCAATTGTTACTTTACCCTATAAATTATGCTGCAAATTAATAAATAAAAAAATAGCAGCTGTCAGCTTGAGTGGCATTTCCTTTCACCCCAAGTGATGTAGTCATTTTGTGTGTTCTATGCTTGTGTACTTGTGTTTACTTGTTGCTGAGTTGTCATTAGCTGTCATTAGGCTATAAATAAGTAGCCAATGGGCTTGATAATGGTTGTTGATACTTTATTGATGAATGGAATTGAGCTTTGGCTCTTTAAATCCTAATTTGAGACTTTCTCTCGCTAGATTTGTATTCCAATAGCATTTGGATTCATCATTTTGGTATGAGAGCATAGGCTTTGATTTGTTTTTGTCTTCCAATCAGTAGATTCCTCTTACCAAAAAGTCACGCCGGAGACTGACCAAAGTTGTCGGAAGTCTGTCAGAAAGGCTCGCCAAACCTTAAATCGACCTCAGATTGGGTCAATTTTTGCACTTCTAGTTGAATCAAACCTCAAGAACGTTGTTTCGAGCCTAATCGCATAGAACATACGCGATTCGTCAAATCGAATCCTGACATGCCCAAATCGAAATCGAATCTACACAATGTCGACATTTCGAACCAAAATCGAGCCTAAATCACTCAATTCGAACGCTAATCGATCGATTCGAGTCTTGAGAGACTGATTTCGAACTCTAAATCAGTCGATTGGAGCCTTAATTGGTTCGAATCAGGTTCGGCTTTTCATACAGGTTCGACCTTTGTCCGATTTGACTCACGCATGGCTCTATTTCAGTGATTCGAGTTCAATTTAGTCTACAGCTGGTTCAATTTGTGTCGAATTGAGTCACAATCTTGATTCAACTCTGTTGACTTCTAGTTTGAGCAGTTCTATTGATCTTGACCAATTTTAACTAGTTGGACCAATTTTGACCAGAGTTTGACCGAGTTGACTAAGCTTGCATTTGTTTGTTGAAATGGCTCAAAGAGGAAGAGGGAGAAGAGGAGGTAGAGGTTTCATACCAAATGTTGTGGAAGGATTTGATGTTAATCCACCAATTGGAAGGAATAATGACAACCTAAACCAAAGGGATGAAATTGAAGAGTTTAAAAGGTAAGTTGCTACCATAATGGAGATGATGAAACGTTTGCTATCTCCTACGGAGGGTAGTGATGGATCTGAGGATGCTCAAACTCCCTTTGAGAATCATTTTGGCACTTCGAATGGGCGTAGAACATTGTCGGACCGATTTGAAGATAAATGGGAAAAGAATATCAAAATTGAACTTCCCGAATTGTATGAAAGTTTTGATCCTGATGTGTTTGTGGATTGGTTGAACACCATTGAGAGAGTGTTTGACTATGGTGAGGTGTTCGAAGATAAGAAGGTGAAATTGATGTCTATTCGCCTAAAAGGGAGAGCCTCTGCTTGGTGGGAACAAATGCAAATGAGTAGGCAACAAAGAGGAAAGGTGAAAATTTGGGATTGGGAGAAAATGAAAAATAAATTCAAGGAGCAATTTGTTCCTTTTAATGATACACAAACTCTTTACAAGAACTTGCATAATACCGAGTTCTTCTATCAACTTGTTGCATGAGTGGAAGTCAATGAAAGTGCAGAGCAAATGGTTGCAAGGTACATTAGTGGTTTAAAGCCTTCAATTCAAGATGTGTTAGTGCTTCAATCTTTGTGGTCAGTTTTGGAAGCATATAATCCAGCTTTGTTGGTTGAAAAACAACAATTATGGAGTGTTTCGAGGGCCGGGCAGCAAGACCAAGGTGGCTCCAAGTTTGGACAGCCATACCAAAACTATTCCAAGGCCGGCTCTTCATCTACTAGTGATAAGAGTGGTTCTTTT
>BRYF01000024.1:17890509-17893009 GCA_030159135.1 Actinidia polygama | reverse complement strand
GAAGAAATTTTCAACGAAATGGCAAGGAGCGAAGCGAACAGTTGGGGATAAAAATCGAGTGAAACATTTCTTCATATTTCGTGTTGGACACGTAATGGAGAATCGGGTTAATTTCATGAACACCCCCTCAACTATTAGTGATTATCATCCAATTCCCCTAAACTATAAAAGTAGACAAACAAACCCCCTCAACTTTAATCTTGTATCACTTTCACCCATTCTATTGGGTTTTTGTTAGTGATGTTAACAAAAAGTCACAACTTATTAAAATAAACTTTGTTTATGCCAAAAATACCCTTCCTTCCATGTATTCCTCCTACATAACAAACCCCTAGAATGTATATATGTACCAAAAAGTGTGTGTGTGTGTGTGTGTGTGTTGATATGTAAATATATCTTCCAAACTTTATGTCTTCCCTCATAGTTATCAAGTAGTTGGAACTATTTTTTGTAATCAAACTTCACAAAGGTCCATTTAATACAGAGGTCTCCAATTCAAAGTTTTTTAAGGTATTATTTAGTTGGTTTACAAGTGTGATAAAACTTACTAACTGTTTCTTATAGGTAAATAAATCTCAGACAAATTTAAAAATAAATGTGAGAAACCTTTCCTTTTTTGTATCAAACATATTGTACAGAACTTTTAAAAACTCCTCAAAAGTAAGTGTTTTATATTCCCAAACACGGCATACAATTATGAACTTACTGAAAAATATTGCACAAATGGATGAACTTTTTTTTTATGGGGAAAAATGGATAAACTCGAGAGAGGCGAAATCCACTGCTGTCAAGTTGCTCTCTCTCTCTCTCCTCTACACCGAGAACCCCTCTCATCTATTCTTTATTCCTCTCTCCCTCTTGAACCTAAATCCCCAGCCCTATATTCCTTCAAAATTAGTGGAAGTGCCCCGTGGAATGCATGAGTGAGTTTTTTGAAATAAGCAATCCATTATATATATATATATTGGGAGTGTCCCGTGATATGCACGGTCGAGTTTTTAAAATAAGCAATCCATTAACCAAGAACCTAATATAATAGAGCAATTCTTAAGCAATTTGCCAAACAGCCAGGGCTGCTCAGGTTGCTCAAAAGTACAATTCTTAGGTAAACTCCAGATGTTATTAAAGCTATATGAGAATATAAAGAATCTTGACACAAATAAAGAACCACTCATAAAAAAAACTAATCAATACTCTGTTCGGTTACTCAGAAAACTAAATCAAAAGAAATTAAAAAACCTCGTACAAATTTGCTTTTTTTTGCCAACGGCTATGTAGAATAAGGGGCAAAATAAAAAAAATGCCAATCGAAAAAAAATGGTTAGGGGAAAATCGGAAAAAAATATGATCGTAAAAAAAATAGTTAGGGGCAAAAGCGTAAAAAAAATAGTAATCGGGAAAAAAATGGTTAGGGGGCAAAATCAGGAAAAAAAATGGTGGTAAATGAGTTTATATATATATAGGGACAATATAAAAAAAAATAGGGCCAAAATTTAAAAAAATATATATGGGCAAAATCGGAAAAAAAAATTGGTTAAGGGTAAAATCGGAAAAAAAATTATGAAAAAAAATAGTTAAGGGCAAAATAAAAAAAATATAATTATGGGTCAATCTATAATTATAAGGACCAATCTGTACTTAACAAAAACTCTATGGACCAAACTGTAATTACCAGAAAGTCTAGGGACTGTTGACAGACCAAACTGTAAGAATCATAAAATTTTGGGACCAAATTGACAACATCAAAAAGTTTTGGGACCAAATTGACAATAATGAAAATTTTAGGGTCAAAAATATAATTTACAGTAATTTTAGGGACCAATTTATAATTATTAGTAACTCTAGGAACCAATCTGTACTTAATAGAAACTATAGGGACCAAACTGTAATTATTAAAAACTCTAGGAACTGAAACTGTAATTTACTGAAAAGAAATTGAAGTAGGGGCAAAATGAGAAAGAAAGTTGGTGGTCCATGGTACACTCACATTTATATGTACATATATACTAGCAATATATGCCCGTGCATAGCATGGGCGAGTAATTCGATCAACTAAGAGGGTTAAAACCGTTCAACGTTAAGCAAAAGTAGGGGCAAAAGCGGCAAAAAAATATGATAAAAAACATATGGGTAGGGAGAAAATGGGTAGGTACAAAATTGGCAAAAAAAAAAATGGGTAAGGGCAAAATCGAAATGTACATTGGTGTGCATATATATATATCAAAAATCAATTCGAAATCAACAACCCCCAAATCAAACTCTAAATCAATAACCCCTAAATCAACTTGTCTCAAAAACCAAATCTCTTTTAATCAACAAACCCACAAACCCATATTTTGAAATTGATAAGGTGGTCAGTGTAGAGGATGATGATCGGGAACAACAGTCGGGGACGACAATCAACGGTGGAGGGGATGGCAACGACGGCAGGGCGACGATTGATGGTGTGAGCGATGGTGATGACGAATATGTTACTCGCCGATTGATCGATGATGGTCTG
>BRYF01000024.1:17883009-17885509 GCA_030159135.1 Actinidia polygama | reverse complement strand
AGCCCATTTGACTTCCAAAATAAAGATTTAGAAGTGGGTTAAAGTTGCTCTTAGTGCATCCCCAACCCAGCTCCAAAACTTCATTTTAGAGATGAAATTTGCTCAAACCAAGCTATATTTCACGTCTCTAAAATGGATACCTCAAACAAAGTCTTCAAATATGGAAAACTTCCTATAAAATGGAGACCCATCTCCATTTTCTCTTTTTTACTCTTTTTTTTATAAAAAAATAAGTGTACCTTTTAGTTAATAAATCTATTTTATATAAAATTAATATTTATGAAAAGATAATGATAAGAACTTTAAAATGAGATCAATAATAGATTAATAAAAAAATTAAAGATTTATTTTTGAGGGAAAAAGAGAATTGATTGATTTTTTTTTAAAATAGAGATGAAAATGGAGACTATGGTCTGGAGTTGTGATGATTAGTGAAATAATCTAAATACAATTTTTGAATTGAAGCAATTATTTTGAGAGTCTATTTTGGAGGCTTTGGTTGGAGATGTTCATAGGCGTTGTTTGATAACCCAATTGAGCACTTAATGCTTAATGAATTAATTGAAAATGAATTAAGTTCGTTTGACAATCATTTTTCATATCACTTAAAAAATAAAAAGTGAAATTAGCGATTATAAGCCGAGTCAAACGATAATGTTCTTAACTAAATGTCTTATAAGTCTTAACCTTTAAAAAATATTAATTATACATCTTATCTTTACAAAAAATCTTCAATTCTACCCCCACATCAACTCTTGTTTACTTTAAGGTTGGGGTGAAATTGAGGAATCTTTGTTTACATTAGGTATTTAATTAATATTTTTTAAATATATATTTATAAGATATTTCGTTAGAAAATCAAGGGATATGTTGAAAATTTCCCAAACTTTTTCCTTGTAAGCATGAGCTCATTGGAGAAACATTTGCACATATTTTGTGGGAGAAAAAGGGGTGTTACATTCTCATACATTAATATGAATGTGGGAGTAAACCACTTTGATGGTTATGCCCTTGCGTAGTCACACTCACAAATTTGATTAGGTTGATGTCAGGGCTAGAATTGAGAAATATTTGATAGCTTCACGGGTCTAACTCAAATTTTTCTAAAGATAAGGGATTTACGAGACATTAAATCAAAATTTTGGGTGTTTTCATTATATTTTAATTTTTTTTACAAAACCCATTGGTCATTATCAACGACGGTAGGAGGCGGAATTGAGGAATATTTGTTAATGTCTTACGTCTAATTAATATTTTCTAAAGATCCAGTGTTTACAAGACATCGAGACAAAAGTTTAGGGAAAATTATTTTCCGGTTTTGAGCATCAACTAATTTCTAGATCACAAGGATCTGGGAAATTGAATTATGAGCCATCTTGACAGAAAAAATCAGACATGCTGCTTCAGCTTTTAGAAGCATTATTACTGAGCACACAGATACTGCACCCACCACCTCCTCTGAGTGAGCCTGAATCTGCCAAACAGACCAGAACCAGTGGTCCCAAACCAAAATTGCCAAAATACTCCAATAATAATTTTGGATACAGTACAATACTGAGAGATACATAAACAGGGGTACTAAACATTTAAATCTTTAAGTAAAGAGTTGTCCTTTGGATCTTCGTAGCCACAATAATTGATACTAAAGCTTTGTACAATATTTCGAAATTTTGATTCCCACTACTACTTGCCTGATTCTCTTAATTTTGATCCTTCACTCGCTGTTTTGAGATATTACCTCTCCAAATTTAAGGAAGAGTTGGGCATCTGAGGTGCTCATGGATGGGCAGTGTACCAAGTGTGAAGTCTTGAGATTTGCATATTCATCCATATAACAGGTCACCTTGGCTGATGGGAGGGGTGTGGGTGGGACCGGGGTCAACTGTTTTGGTGCATTGGATGGGATGAGGCTTCCGAGAACTCTGGTCACTTCATGCATGGTCGGCCGATCAGACGGCTGTCTCTTGGTGCACAGGAGTGAGAGTTGAAATACTTTCTTTACTGCCCCGAGATCCTTGCATGTGGACAAGATCTCGGGATCAACGGTATCCATGACTGCATTGTTTGCTGTCTTGGATAATATCTGTTACAAATAAGAGAAATGTTTATCAAGATATAACCTGAGTCTCACAGAGTTCCTAAAATAGTAATTTCAATTCGCAATTCAATCATTGATCTTAAAAAATACAGCAATTCAATGAGCTCTAAGATAAACCACGGTTCAGAACACAACAAGTATTAGCACTTGCAAATGGGAAAAGCTATGCCAGGTTTAAGCTCTTGAAACCCAGTTACGAAGTTCTAATCATCTTTGAAACAGTTAATAATGCTTGCATGTCTGTATATGTATATACTAGCGGTGAGTGTCCAAAAGATGCGTGAAAAATTGATTTTTGCAAATATGATAACCATGATGCAGTTACCAAAAATTATTGTGTAGAAGGGCAATTTTTGCATGAGTGTAAGACAGCTTCAAATTTGGGTATATACACGCATGTAT
>BRYF01000024.1:17823009-17825509 GCA_030159135.1 Actinidia polygama | reverse complement strand
GGGTATACTTAAATAATTAATGGAGAATGCTAACCACCACCCATTGGGTGTTGGTTAAGGAAGGAAAAATGTATTGAAAAGTGTGAAATGTGTATTGCGAAGTAAATTTTTTTTGGTCATTTTGTGCATCTTAACTACTGCCCATTAATTAATTACTAATTCCATTCAAATTTGAAAGTTGTTAGATATTAGCTTATTTGTCATTTCTTATTCTTGAGGAACTTGTATGTATGTAATTAATGATTTTTGGTGATTAATATCAAAGGGAAGAGACATCTCAACCTCTAACCCTAATTCAGTTTTTGCCCTAATCACTTCAAATCATATGGCATCAAAGCTATTTTAACTTTGTCAGGGCCTGTATATAGAGTATAAGATTAGAAGAGATTTGATTGACCAGTCATACGATAAGATGCACCAGAATTAATAATCCAAGGAAGAACGGAATGTGACATAAATGCACTCACTGATTGAAAATTATCTGAGCAGAAAAAGTTACCTAAGTGGGCAAAAGAAGATGAGGCACCGACAAAAGTATCTAGTCTAGTCGTGACATCACGCTGCGAAGCAACTCAATCTCAGAGGTAGATACGACCATAGACTCATAGACTCAAGGAAGAGGCTCGACCATTGTAGAATGATGAGCACGTGAACTACCACCACGGCCACCCGCAGAGCCTGAACGAGCACCTCGTCCTCGAGTAGGAGGTCGACCATGGAGAAGCCAACAAGTCTCCCTAGTGTGACGAGGTCGCTGTCAGTAATCACAAAACTTATCCTTATCACTACCAACAGAAGGACCAAAATCACGATTGGTAGGCTGGCTGCGACACTCAGATTGTGGAACAGAAACAAGAGCCAGCCGCTCAGAAGGAATCAGTGGTAACATCACACCACGACGGCTCTCATTTTGGATAATGGCAAAGGCCTCTCTCAATGAGGGAACTAGATCTATATTAAGTATACCACACCGAACCTGATCATACTCATCTAGTAAGCTTGCTAAGAACTTGAATACCCGTTGTTTGTCAATAAATTTTCAGAAGACAGTAGTATCAACAGAACAAATAGGAGTGTAATCAGTCAAGCGATTGAGTCACTGCCATAAAGTAATAAGAGCAGAATAATACTGCAGGGACTTCATCTCGGCCTGGTCCAAGCAGTCTACACGCCGTTGCAGATCATACACATGTATTATGTTATCTCGTTTGGAATAGGTCTCAGAGACAGTATCCCAAATATCTTTGGTTGTATTGAGAGACAAGAAGCCCTCGCCAATCTCCGAAATCATGGAGTGAAGAAACCAACTCATAATTAAAGAGTTTTCTTGATCCCATTTATCAAATCTAGGATCTCCCACGTTGAAAGAAGTAATAGTACCATTAAAATACCCAATTTTACCTTTGCTTTTCAAAAAGAGTGTAAAAAATTTAGACCATGATAGATAATTAGTATCATCCAACAGGATTGTGGTGATTCGTAGGTTGGGCTTTTCATTCGAGACAACAATCTGTCTCGGTGTCACAATGGGGGATGCAGAGCCAATTGTAGTCTGACTAGTCTGACTACTCTCCGACATAGTGACAAAAAAAATAATGAAGCCCACAATAATCACAATGCCATACTACGTTGAAAAATAGTTACATAATGAGTAACTCCATTTAGAACATAAAAAAATAACTTGGAAAATAATAGATCTGGAACCAAACAGCCTCCGAGAAGCCTCAAGGAGGTCGAACAAAGCCTCGGTAGGCCAGGGTTAGTCCGGCGAGCCTTCGGTGAGGTCCAAGATGCTTCTATAGAGCCAGATGAGACTTCGACAAGGCCAGACGAACCTTTGACAGGACCAGACAAGCCTGGGTGGGCTCCGGATGGACTGGACTGGCTGTGGAAAGCCTTTCTCAGGCAAGATTTGACTCGCCGGAGTTCATCTAGTGGTGATCAGAGAAAGCTGATGGTACATTTTTTTCTATTTCTGAAAAATGTTTGGCGCATACCACACCTTCTCTTTCCTAGTCCTCTGTTTTACATGTCCCTAATTTTTCTGTAAATCTTTAATCTATTAGTCGCATCACTTATGATTTGAACTACAGTGTAATATTTTTTCCTTCTTCCTGTGTGTTTCAGGATCTTCATACGAGGATGACGATTGGCTGTGGTAGGGAGACCAATGACCTATATTTTTTTGATCTTCCAGCTCCTATACAAGGACAATTGTATGTTACTCATCACACCTCCATCTACTGAAGAGATTATTTGACTTTGGCATTGTTGGCTTTGACATCTCCCATTCATTTGATCCAGCATTTCTTTCCCTCTTTGTTATCCAGTAGTTCTAATAAAACAAATGTTCATTTTTTAATTATGTATTATGATATTTGGGGTCCTTTTAGAACTGTCACACTTACTGTGCATAAATAGTTTGTCACGTTTATTGATGATTTTTCTCACACTACTTGGGTTGAGTTACTTAAAGAAAAAAAGGGAGGAGTGTCATGTG
>BRYF01000024.1:17778009-17783009 GCA_030159135.1 Actinidia polygama | reverse complement strand
CGAGGGGATTCTTCCGATCGACTTGCAGGCATTTGCTTGTGTGAGAGAGAGTTATTGCCTACTTTGTGTGAGATGGAGAGAAGTTAATTTTGGTTAAATTGATTTAAATTCTTGGTTGAGTCCAGGGGAGAGAGAGAATTATATTTTGGTTGAGTTCCATGGGAAGAAAGAGAGATTTTTAATTTTTGGTTGAGTTTTAGATTGTGTAGTGAGTGTGAATAGTGTTTTGAAAATAAATAGGTAGGTAGTAGGACCCGAATAGTTAGTTGAACTGCTGTGAGGATTGAACTTATATAAGTACAAATGTCCATTTTTAATAACACCTTGGTGTGGTGTTCCTAATTAAAGGCTAGTAATAAAATATTTACCGATAATAGCATACTTTAGCCACAATAAAGCCGTAGTTAATCAGGCTGGCCCTCCCAAAAACAGGCTATATGAATGAATATGCCATTACATGTACTACTGGGCTGGGAATTGAGGTATTGCTCAGATGGGTAGAGAAATTGAGATTGCAAATGGTAACACCATTGAGGCAAGACAAAACATTAGCCACGTCTAGATGGAAATTGAAAGGGGAGAGTGATGTACAGAGAGAACGAGACGTGTCGGCATGGAAGCCATTTAGTTCTCTTCTAGTATAAAAATATTCTTGGGTCAACTTTGTGTAGTCCATGTACTGCTTGAACGATAACTTGTTAGTTCCATTTCTATTTCCTTCTTCTTTTTCTTTGTTTTTTTTTCTTTTTAGGATAATTCGATGCATGGATGCTGGGGGAAACGTCCAGCAACACCATGATTGAACTAGTAAATGGGGATTTGTGGTAAAGAAGGAGGTTTGAATAGACGTGTAGATCTTTGAATATTAAAGACCAAAATGACACCATGAATTAACATTAGGAAATAA
Source organism: Actinidia polygama (assembly GCA_030159135.1). Classification (NCBI taxonomy): domain Eukaryota; kingdom Viridiplantae; phylum Streptophyta; class Magnoliopsida; order Ericales; family Actinidiaceae; genus Actinidia; species Actinidia polygama. Next base: position 17,782,102 of record BRYF01000024.1, on the reverse strand, counting down.
ATTATAATGAAGTCATTTATATTATAAAACACAACTCATTTTGAATCTCAGAATTATCTTTCACTATTTACGGTTGAAATCTATTTGAGTTAATCCAACGATTAAGATTTCACCTGAGATTATTTTTTTTTCTCAAAAATATATCACTTTCTTCTTCTCAAGGAGGTATGAGACTCACATAGATTATTATCTAATGGACAAAAAACTTTTAAATCTCAGGCATATATTTTTACCAATTTGATCATTTTTTAATGGGATCCACACAAAAAAAACTAAAACACCTATTTTTTTCCTCCTCATTTCTCTCAAACTAACAAAAAATTTTAAAAATTATTTTAGTTTCTAATTTGTTATCTATTTTGTAGCAATGTATCTCTTCGTATATGTATACAATGTATCTTTTATTTATTTTTTAATTTATAAAACTATAATGAGTACGCCTAAGAGGTGGCTTTTTTTTTTTACGTAGTGTCCGTAAACACAAGCAATTACTAATTCTATAATATTTTGACTTTGAGTACGTGCCCGCATCTTTTTAAAATGCAAGTGCACCTTTGTTCTCACAACTTTAAAATTCATTTATATATAATAGAGTTTCACTCTCACAATTTTAAGGCATTGTTTTTTTTTGCCAAAGATAGCAACATAATTCACAAGTTGTTGCTTTCATACCTTTGTTCGCCGTTAGAAACTTAAAACTAGTGTGAGCACCTTGTTAGGCTTGCAAAATATGGCAAGCCCTTAGTATGGACTTTCATGCTCACGAGCCCAAGCATGACTCAAGCAATTTGGGAAACCCAGTCCGAAAACTAATTAACTAGGTGTGCCTTGCGATCTTTGCGCACAGAGGGGCGACTCGGTGAGGGCCTTGCGTGTTAACATCGAGAGGCGTCAAACTACTCTTAAGGAGTGTATACTATATACGCTTGAAGTCGGTGATATCTACATCTCTTTTTAATTTTTCCTTTTAACAATATTATTTTTTCAACAATAAATAAGTAAATAGCATACATTGAAACTAAGATCGGATAAGAACACAACAAGGAGAGCAAACAAAACATGAAAAAACTAGGACGAAGCATGTTTGAGGAGAGCACGACAACCTAATTTGATCGGACATTGATAGCGTCACCATGAAGTGTGGAAATGCAATGGCACATTGGCTTGATACGAGACCAAAGTCATCTGCAAATACAATATTAGAACACAACCACAGGAAATGGGAAATAAGAACGGTGGTATACCTGAAGGCCATGTTTCTGAGTGGCTCGGAATAAATTTGGCTCACTACAGCTTTTTTTTATCGGCAAAAAAGTAACATTTTATTAGTAAATAAAACATTGCATTATTTGGAAGGAATGTGTGGAATAGACATAACTGAAACAAATAGTATAGTGCTATCTTCAGCTACAATGCTTCAAGCACACAAACCTGCAGGAAAATGGCTAGCAAGATGTCAACCATAAAATTCTAACTCCCACTCCAATGACTCTTAACACCCACAAAATAACCTTCTGATACAATATGCTAACAAATGCACCTTCCAATTGTAAGCTTCCTCTTTTTATCTCTGTGATGTTTTCATTATACTCCAGCCACACCAGTAAAACTCTATCAGTTCAATTTTTTCAATGCGGCACATGACGTTCAAACATCTCACCCCTTCAATACGATACATAAAATCATTAACAAAAACATATTCCTTTGCTACTTGCCCTATTCCTTTGCTACACAAGCCCCATCACCTAGTCCCGATCTTTTCTTCAAGAGGAGGTACTATATTTATTCTTGCTAGTCAAAAGGCCAAAAAAATATTACAAAACAATGGTTCCAAAGTGCTTCCAGAGGGCAAACCAACTCAAAACCCAGTTGTGCAATACATCATACTGGATTTTCCTACTTCTACGGCAATACCAAACTCAAACGCCAATAAAAAATGGTCACAGAACAGCTTTGATCCTGGCTAAACCTTTCTAATTAACCCACAACTATCCTTGTGCAGATACCTTCAATATATAACATATTCTTCTTTGCGTTTTTCTCCATAATCCACTTTGAAGTGGTTAACCACCTTCTCCAACTTCCATTAAGCACCTTCTCCAACTTCCATAGCATTTAGGCTTACTAGTTGTCTCCACCAGATACATTTTTTAGTATAGTTCACTGCCCTCCAAGAAAACAACTTGATCCCCACTCTATGTACCCTAACCTCACGAATAGTCACCTCATCTTTGTTGTTTTGTGGCGGATTGGAAGCCTGCATGTGACCATGGCTCATATTTAAAAGTACTCTTATCTTTTGGAATCTCTCTATGAACTTCCTCTTGCTTACTAATGCTCATCAAGTGAATCCAAGTGTGGGCATGCCTATTGCCTAGCTTCAAAAAGATTCATTTTTGCTTTGATTAAATTGGTTATCTAAATAAGTAACTGTCCACACTGGTGGGAACAAATCAAGTGTGTACATTTAGTATATAAGCACAATTGCCCCTCCTCCCCGACACCCCCACCCCCCTGAAAGAAAAAAAAAAACTCTTAAACCAATAGCAGCATACCAGGGTTCAGTAGGGTTTTATTTTTCACAATTGCATTGCTGTTCTAATAACTTTAATAAAAAAGGATCATTACTTGAAAAAGATAGCCGTATTAAGATATTTAGAGAATACAGGCCAAATTAAGGTAAGAACAGAACAAAGTCAAAGCAATAAACTCACATAGATGGTCTTACCGACATAAGGTCCCTTTTTTTCTCTGTTACAACTATCCTCAAATCATACTCTGCGAGTGTAGAAGAAAATGAACAAAACACCAATAAAAATTTATTGCGCATGATTACCATAAACAAATCAAATCCAATGCACATATAATAAACACAATTCATTACAAATTCTTTCCAAAAGATTCTCTCCTTTCTTCGTCAACAAATAATTTGCTCGAAAGTGATGAAGGAATCGAAGATGAATATGACGGGGCATGCAGGGGATTCATATCAGTTTATTTAGGTGGCCTAAGGAGCATCATGAATTAGCTTAAGTTATTGGGAAAACAAAACCTTAGAGATCCATGCATATGCAATTTTTTATAACTCATGGTTGTAACCTTTTCATATGGGTGAATACCAAAACATCATTTACCTACTATGTGGTTCTCTTAGGTGTATTGGTCAGAGTGTCCGATTGTTACGCGTTTTTCTTATCATTTTGTCAGAGTACCCTCCCAGATTTAGTAATTTTTCCTTCTTTACTTGTTTAGATTATTCAACAACTAAAGCGCATCAATAATGTTCCAAAACTGTTGAAATTGTTTTTCCTACAAGTACCAAACTGCTGAAGCTAAGTCTTGAAAATGAGTACCATACCTTCTCAACAATTATAATATAAGATTGTTAGCGTCTGATATTTTCTGTTTTTACTACATTATGGGTTCTATTTATCTGTGAAGCTGACTCCTTGATTCTTCACTTTCATTGAAAAGATTAAGCAAATTATTCATGCTTCTATTGTTCCTGCCTGTTTTCTGTCTATCCCTTACAACCAAAGAGAGAGCTCCCAGCTCATGAAGATTGATAGTAGAAAAACTTCAAAATCCCCATCTAATAAATAGAGAGGGTTCAGGCCATTTGGTCTGTCTATCCCCCTTACAACCAAAGAGACAGCCCCCACCTTGTGAAGATTGATATTTGAAAAGCTTCAAAATCCCTATCCAATAGAGAGAGAGGATTAAGCGAGCAGGCCATTTGGTCTGTCTATCCATTACAACCAAAGAGACAAGATTAGAAAAACTTCAAAATCCCCATCCAATATAGAGAGAGGATTAAGCAACCAGGCCATTTGGTCTAGTGATCGAGTAGCAGTACTTTGTGCTGCGAGCATGTAATATGAAGCTTGACAAGGGAAGTTATTCCCCAGAGTTGGCCTGATCAAGGTAGGCTAGAGAGAATAAAGAATTAAATTCTGGCATTCTTTCCCAAAGTGGCTCCTCTTAGACTCTGCCTCTGATGAAATTGAGCTGTGCTACAGTTGTCAATCTAGACATTGTGTCTCACACACTCCACATGTATGTTCTAATGTCCAACAATATAAACAAAATGAAG
>BRYF01000024.1:17755509-17758009 GCA_030159135.1 Actinidia polygama | reverse complement strand
TTCTCTATTTCTTAAAAATACAAACTTTTTTTATTATAACACTGCAGTGCCATCCAATTTCTCGTCGCCATATCCATATGCAGACATCCCCAATTCACCACCACAATCAATTCAATCCAATGAATCCTATGAAGAATGGATGAACTTGGTTTATGTTGTTGGTTTTCTTCAGTCGCAGTAGCCAGTAGACGAATCTTAAATGGTTTCAATTTCCCATCCATGGCCAGACTTCCCAATTCTCCATCCCTCTCATCAAGGACTCTGGTTTTCGAAACTCTGAATCCGCAAGTCGCCCCCTCTAGGGCTTGCGATTTGGACTGTATCGACTATCGAGAGCGGAGCGAAGAAGATGAAAGATTAGATCCAAGCATGGAGTGGAGTGGAGTGGAGTGGAGTGAAGAGAGAAAAGGATGTGTTGGGGAAGAAGAAGATCGGAGGAAAGAAGACGAAGGCTGCTTGTTGGTGAGAGAAAATCGTATCGTTTTTTATTGTCCAGAAATGCTACAGTGCGAGGTGTTACTTTACTTCGTTTTTTGGCCTTGTTTGGTAGACCTACTTTTTATTGGATTTGATTATTAGCTATTTTAGCCAAAGCCAAAATATATAAGTTTTAACGCATTGCTATTTTCAGGAACAACAATTGAATTGAATTGAATTGAAGCAAAAAATACATAACAATTGCTATTTTAGCCCAAACCACGTGTGCCTTAGTGTGTGTTGTTTTACTTGAACTTTTTGGCTAATTTGTTGGACCTATTTTGATTGGATTTGGCTGGCGGCTAGTTATTTTAACCAAAATAATGGTTTTAATATTCTGGATACAAAGACTGACAATTGAGGTGAAAAATACATAAAGATTCTAAATTAACCCGACTACAACTGCCTATAGCCTAAAACCATATATGTTTTTATCATGGTGACTCAACCGTATAGAGCCATGCTAACAAGCTAATGTGCATAGCTTTGGTGAATCATTGGGTTTTAGAAATCGTTTGGCGCAATTTCGACATCCGAGAGATAGGGTTTTATTTGTTATTGGTCAAATAATCTCTAATTTTTCTTGGAGATATTAGTTATTTTTATTTTTATTGAACTGTTATTTGACCTTAAATATAAATTTGGAGTAAACCAAAATTTGTCAGGCATCTTATATCTTTAAAGAAGTATTTTTTTTGGAATATGTTTTGGGGATCCAAATGTCAAAAAGTTATAAAACAGATTGATTCCAGTACGAAGAAAATGTCAAAAACTTATTCTTCAGGTATTTTTTGTGGAATGTTCATTTCAATGCTATGAGTTGTTGTAACTATGTAATTTAGTCGCATTTGAAAGTCGAAATAAAGATCAATTGGAATTCTCAAAATAATTTAGCGCAACTTATTTTGACCATCTTGCCCTTCATATCCCAGGGGATATCCAAAATGCATTTCCTTTGTTAGAAGGAAATAGGCAAACTATCAAAGGTAAAAAGACTAAACTACCCCTAGGGTATATACAATATATCTATGTCAACATCCTTGATTGTTGACGAGCCTGACCTTGAAATGGATAGGAGAGTGCCACGATGCCTTTAAATGTGAAGAGTCTGCAGCTCGAGGATCGGATCCTAATAGTATAGACATTCTAAAAATGTTTAGACAAAAACAGGTGATATATCCAACGTTTTGTTTGACAATAGTGTATGTCTTAGAAAATAGTACTGCAAGGAATCATGAGGTGGGACAAAATAGGGTATCCATACCGATACCTAGTCATAGAATTACTGTCAAACATGGCCGAGATTCATGTTCAAGTGTTGTAACTCGACTAGGTTTGTTTTTTTGATTTTATTGAGATCGTTTAGGCTTAAATTTGAGTACAAGTAGCCAAAGCACAAGCACCTACTGCAGCGTGCATACTTGAAACAAATGAGAGCGGACTCTTGAAATTGCTCAAGTCGTTAATTTTTATCCGCTTGAAACTTTTTGAGTCGATAATTAAGTGGAATGTTCATCTCGTTGAGGTTAACTTTATTGGTTCAATGAATCGCCATCATTTTGTTTTTTTGCAAGAAAACTTTTCATTGAAAATAATGCGTTCCTATAAAAATAAAAAGACAAAGGAAGAGACCCAAATAAAAATCCATAGAGAATTTGAATCGTTAAAAAATGGATTGATTTTTTTTTTTCAAGGGGTATCGCGTGCCCCTCCCTTCCTTCTTCATACATGTTTTGTAAATTAGACTTTCGTTTCGGGGGACACGTGCCCTACCTCCTTATGGTGGAGATGGTTCGTCACTTGGTCGTCCACGTCATAGATAGATCATTTAACACGAACACGATGGAATGATAAGAATGGATTATAAAATGAAATGCGGGAGGCATGCCTCATTCTTAGGCTTAAAATACACGTTTTCAACTTTCGTATGCAGCAACAAACAATAATTTGAGTTTCGGAATTAGTTCGTATTATTACAACATGTATGTATTGTGGGGTACGATTTAAATGCTATAAATAAAAT
>BRYF01000024.1:17745509-17753009 GCA_030159135.1 Actinidia polygama | reverse complement strand
AAACCGTGACGTCATAATTACGTTATTAATAAATTTTAAAATATAAGTATAAAATAAATTTATTTGGTATTACATCAATCATCTTAATATTAAAAAGTTAAATATGCATAAAAGAAATGTCGAAAAGAAATATATAGAGAGATGTATAAAAACTAAAAAGGAATTAAGAAAAGTTTATAATCGATTAAACTTATTTTTATGAATCGTATTAGTTTTGTTATAAATTTTTGTGGTCATTATTATGAGATATTTTGTTATGAATTTTATTAGTATGTTTGATAATTTTACGAATTCTTGTTTATATAATTCTAAATATTTTATGATAGTTTATGACTTTATTATGAATTAAAAATTAAATTTACAAGAATTGTATTTTTTTTTTCGTTGTCTTTTCAGCCGCATGGTATAAACAATTGGCTGTCAAATCATGGGGAGAGAGAGAGTTGCTTCTTCTTTTTTTTTAACTTTATCATTGTAATCCATCGTGTTTTGGTCCAATACGATCCGTTGGACCCATGTAATTATGGTGTTCTCAACCCAGCTTATTGGTATAAGAATACAATGTAACAGTACGTACTTGAGAGTCCAATTACCATGGGCCCAAGTTGATAAGAATATTATATGAACCAATGATTTAACTTTTGGATTCGCCATCATGAAAATTATTTTTTGCAATTGGCTTTATTCAGTTTACTTTTTAGGATTCAAACGAGGCACAAGCTAAGCTACAACAAGAAAAAGGTTTTGTTGTCTAGCTGAGTGAAATGTTAAGTTTTGAATATTTTGAAGGAAAATAATTTTTACACTCCTATTTTAGAGTGTAGAAATCAAAATTTGAAGTATAGAAATAAATTTTCTATTTTGAAACATAAAAAACTTCACTGTTAAAAACAACAAACATAGAATTTCAATGTTTTATTAAATTAAAAATTTCAGGGTTTGAATATAACGAATATTAAAATTTATCTAAATGATGTGGGTAAAATTTATATGTCGTGTGAAGATAGGTAGCGTCATCAGCACCAAAGCGGGTGGTCACCGTGAAAATAAGAAATTTTAAAAATCTCATTGTTGAGTAACGGCGGTAGGATGAGGGCGGTGATCAATGGCGATAACTGTGGTGGTGTTAAGAGTCAAAATTTTTAAATAGTGAAATTTATATATTCGACGGGGGTAGCGTCGGTGGCGGTGACTTTAGTAGCGGTTGTGACATATTGACATGTTTTTAATTGGAACGTTAATGAATACACTTATTTATAATTAAAAAGGAATTAATTTTGTCTACACAAATATTTTTATTAAAATTAGATTACAAAAATTATGAAATCATGAACTCCTAATATGCAAAATAATTTGTACTTGCTAATTCTCTCCATAATACCTAAAAATAGATCTTTGGGTAAATTTTCCTTGAATGAATTCTTTTCTTTTCTATCCAACACTCCAAACAAACGTTCAAAACACAGCATTCATTTTCAAGTGGAATGTTGCATTTACCTTTTCATATGAGATAAAAGTGTCAAGTCGATCATTTGTGATTATCAAAAGGAGAACAAACCATATTCGAATTTTGAATTTTCCATCACTATTTTTGAGTAACCAAACAACAATAGTTTTTTCTAGTCAATACCAATTTATTTTTTGCTCAGTTTTAGAACCCATCAAATACAGAAAAACTGCAAAAAAAATAACAACCTTCTTTTTTTTTTTTCTTAACCGGAATTTCAAGATTCAAATACATATTGATTGACGACAAGTAATGTTTTAATAATCGTCCACATTAAAAAAATTAAGATTTTTATATGGACATCATCATATCCACATAGAACCGATATTGTCGAATATCCATCCATCCATCCATCCATCCATGGTCACATAGTGGCATTACTCAATTTATTTAAAACAAACGCTGCATTTTTTTATTAGGTATAGATCGAGGTTTGATTTTGTCAGTTGTGATGAGCAGGTAGCTTTGGAAAGGTCACTGTCACAAAGTGTCTGATTTACGTTGTTTGAATTCAAATGTAATATGATTTTTTTTTAATTTTCTCGTAATCCGCAGTTGTCAATATGGATTTAAATTTTTTCAGCAACATGGGTTTGGATTGAGTCTTACGTACACCCAAGATATTTGGAAAGTGAAAGTAGATTTGGTTTGAGATCTTGTATACCATATACGTCTTATGTGATGATTTGGGTTCATCGAAATCCATGATGTTCAACTTCAACTAGGTGGAACACAATCACAAGCTAGTATCTTGATAGAGACTGGTTCAAAGACGGCACCTTGGTTTTCCTTTTTTTAATCATACTCTATGTAACGTATATAGGATGCACAACTTGCCTGTTCAAAGAAGGTACTTTCCATATTCACACTTAATCTTCAAATAATAATTTACCAAGAAGGACTGCCTGCCTTCTTAATTTACAATCCCATGAATCATGTTTTCTTGTTTGTTCTTTTGTGTATATTTTACTTTCATTATATTTATTTTGTTGTATAATTTTAAAAAATATAGGACAAAAACTTATGATTGTATCCGTCCATCCATCTATATCCATCCAAACTCATTTTGAAGGTCCTATACCTGAGCCGCACCGAAGATCTGAACCGTTTTTTTATCTCCTAGGTCCTGCAGTAGAAGTTATACATAAAAAAATCTCCATCGGCCTCTCTCTATATATAATAACAAATCGCCTTTTTTCCTTTTTTACACACAGAAAATGAATCGAAAGCACCTAAATTCAGACAATAATCCAAAGATTCGTAAACACAAATTTGCTATTTTAGTGAACTTGCTGTTTGGAATTAAGATTTCAATAATTTCACCTATAAATAAAGAAAAGAAAGGCAATGCAATTTTAGAAATAGGCGAGTATGAAAATCACTCTATATCCTTCTTCGAAAAACATAAAATGAAAACAATAGAATCTATGTTAGTTTAGTCAAGTTGCTTGTCTTGATTAACTAATTTATGTTTTAAGTAGTTTTTGTTTTCATCGATATCTATAAGATTATATACAAGTTTTAAAACTTTAGTCAAATATCAAACTAGACGTACAATCCATCCCATTCGTTACAATACATTAATTGTTCGCGTCAGAATCTCCATTGCCAAATCTATATGGATATGAACAGCAAGCAAAGCAAAGATTGCATAAAGATCTTATGATCAGCAGCCTGATCTGATTCAATATAAATTACTTTGATTGGGACAATTCTACATTGAGACATATTTTCTTTTGTCAAATGATTATGTCATTTTGCACTTGTTCGTCCAAGTTGAAAATCTTTTGGTGGAAGTCCTAGCTTAGATTCGATTCTGTTTTATTTTCTCAAGTAAAATGAATATCAATTTATAGGGCGGGCAGCCAAGAAAGTAAACGTTTACGTTTCTTCCTAGTTGATCTTTTATGTCTCTCTTCAATTCATGAACTTAAATACAGTTTATTTTTGTTGCATTTGATTTTTGTTTCATCTTTAATTCAGGTTTAAAAAACAAAATCGAAATGAATGCATCGGCTCTCACTAGAAACAGGAAGGACAAGTAGGGTCACTGGTTTGGACTGGGCGGCCATGTATCCCGCTGCGAAAAAAAGAGTCGGGGAGTGAGAGTAGGCCATGAGTGTCGTCACGACACAGGATTTTGGGGATAATGTGCTCGAATTTGGTTTGGTTCCATGCATCATGATATATCAACCCAAAAACACGTTGATAACATTCAAACCAAGCCCATTAGACAAGGCATACGAAGGCCCCGTTTGCAGAGCCGGTTCATGGCATAAGCCGGTGAAGCTGCCGCTTCGGGCCCCCCCGAAAATGTAAAAAAATAGGGGTCCCCAATATATGTAGGACTCCTATAAAAGTATATATCTATATTGGGCCCAAATAATTTTGAGTTTTAATCCTTCAAAAAAATATAGGCCCAGTTTGAGTTTTAGAGGCCCATAACATGCGGTGACCCAGTTTGAGTTTGATTGAAGCTAAAGAGATTGCAAGTGAAATAAAAATTAAACCAATATTTTATGAGAAGCGTGTCCAATGTAGAAAGAAACAATTTGATGAGAATGTTAGTGAAGAGGTGACACACTCAGCTCAGGAGTCCTTACGAGTCGATTACTTCCTACATATTGTGGATCAAGCATTTTTCTTCACTAAGGAACATGTTCGAACAATTTCAAATGTATGAGAAGTCTTTTGGATTTTTGTTTAATTTGAAGCATTTAAATTTTGTCGGAAACGAAGCTTTGATGTTCTCTTGTGACAATCTTGAGGATTTTTGAAATGTGGTGGCCTTTTTGATATTGATGGGAGGAATTTATTTGCAGAATTAAAAATCTTGAAAAATGTTTTGCCAAAAGATACAAGAAAGCCAGTTGACATGCTCAATTATTTGAAGACAATTGATAGTTGTTTCCCGAATGTCTGAATTGCCTATAGAATATTGTTGACTATATCAGTTACTGTTGCGTCTGGGGAAATAAGCTTTTCAAAGTTGAAATTGATCAAAACTTATCTTTGGTCAACCATGTCTCAAAAAAGATTAAATGATTTGACTATATTATCTATTGAGAAGAATACGGTGAAACGCTTGATTATGAAGACTTAATTAGTACATTTGCAGCAAAAAGTGCAAGAAGAGTAATGTTCAAATGATCGATTTCGGAATATTGTAATAGTTGTTTATTTTTGGATGACAATGTGTTTAAATTGTGCAATGATAAATATTTTGTTATAGTTTTTTTATGAAGACTATGTGTTGAAAAATCTTACTATGCAAAATGTATGGAGGGCCTCCCCAAATAAGTTCGTTTCAGGCCTTCAAAAGTAATGAGCCGCCACTACCCGTTTGGGGGAGTTTTTTTTTAATTAAAAAATCTTAATTTTGGGTGTGTGTTTAGGGTAAGTTTACTTGGGATGAATTCATGTGAGTTTTTTTTTTTGCATTTGTTTCCCCTCCCCCACCCTCCACTACCTAAAAAAATCAAAATTGATTTTTTTTTAATGTTTTTGCTTATCCCAAACAGGGCTTAAATTTCAAATATAATTATTTATGTAGGTGATACATATAAACTAGAAAGGGACTTTATATACAACAAATTAAATTCATATTTTCTTTTCCCCAGAGGTAACAAAATTGGGACCGTCCTAAAAAATGGATCGATGGGGATTTTATAGAAAGGTATGTTAGTACGTAATAATCGTTGTTGAAGAGGTTTGAATTTGTGGGAGTTGGAAGCGGGGGAGGGGGTGCGGTGCATATATCTTTTTATTTGGCCCAAATTAAATACACTTTCAAAATCATAGACTAAAAAGTAATTTTTCAAAAGTTTAGGAGGGCAGTTGTTAGTTTTTTTTTCTTTTCTTTTTAACTGTTTTAATTTTTGAGTTTTTTCATCTTTCGGTGAACTTTTATTATTTGTTCAAAAATTTGTATATATTTTTTCGGTTTCTCTTCTTTACTAGATGAGTCTCACATATATAATTTTTTTTTTTTTTATCTAATTTATAAAAAAATTCATTAAATATTAAATTAATATTCATCAATTCTGGGTCAAGTTTCCGTGTAGCCCATAGGTTAGGAGGTTCTTGTTCAATGAAAAAGTGTTGGAAGAGGCTAGGGGAGACGAAATGGAAAGAGGCGGCCATTGGCTCTACATGAGGTCAAATATAAATAACAAAAACTTCAAAAAACAAACTTGGACAAGCTAGGTATTTATGTTCATATCATTGTAATTCAGTTGAGAGAGAGAGAGAGAGGGGTAAAATAGAAAAAGAATAAAGGCAACCAACCAACCGTCCGTGTATAAGATAGGATGATCCTTGCTGCAGTTGAGATTGGAATTGGATCCATGAAGATCAAATTTAGGCCAAGGATAGCCCATCATGCAGATCTAGGAATCAAGATTCACATGTTATCCAGTGCGGATGGCAGGCCCAAAGTCCGATTGGGCCTGATAATCGGGCTGAGCCGAATTCCATGAATTCAATTCCCACCGAGATGAAATACCCAACTAGATAGGTCCATCCATATAACGAACCCTACGACCCACCAAATTTTCCTATCCTTTTGAGCTATAGGGCCGTTGGATTTGGGGCCTGCTTCATCCATCCATTCGTAGAGGCTGCAATGCACAACTCCAATGGATTCATCCTATTTGTGTTACCTATGGCTATTCTTGCCGGTGGTTTTTACTTTTTTTTGATCCGCTTTCACAACTACTAGCTAATGAACAGGAGAAGCAAAGAGAACACAACCGCAACCTCATATGATACCATCTCCAAGCAAAAGTCCCGACGACTCTGTTTTTTAGTCCAAGCTCGTATCCATATCTATTTGTACTCGGGCAATTTTTATAGATGATAAAGAGCATCGCCAGCCAGTAATACTAATTAATTCTCCCAAAATGTTAATGAAATAGAGCTTCTCTTATTTTTAGAGGGAGGACCCTATTTTTACCATCTTCTCCAACAATACTCCTTAATCTCTCTCTCTCTCTCTTTTTTTTTAACACTGTCCAAAACAAACGACTCTCTCCTCCATGGCTATACATATATATATACACACACATATTTACAGATCCTGTAAGTATGTATATATCTTCTGTATAGGAGAGGTGAAGTTTCTTAGGGATTTCTTCAAGATAGAAGTAGATCAATAGAGTAGCCCCAACATATTACCCATGTGATGTAAATTTTTAAAAATCTAAGATCAACGAGAAAAGTCACACGTAGGGGGCATTTAGGGAATCGAGTAGTTTGTCGAGAGTGTGTATTTTTTTTTTTTGGATCAAAACACTACTTTTGATAAATGTTAGTTTGTCGAGAGTGTGTATTTTTTTGATCAGGAAAATAATTTTTTTTATTAAGATAAGTTAAAATGGAAAAAACTTGCATCAAAATAATAATAAAAAAAATTCAGGATTAATAAGTGCATCCTTGCTAAACATGCAAATCCCAATTAGGTTAACACTTGCTCACTCACTCGCCCAATCATATTCAAATTCAAGACCTCAAGAAGTGAGGAGTTAACCGTTTCTACAAATTGTTGGTTAAATAATTTTATCCACAATTCTTACCTTGTTCATACAATTACAATCAAAATGAAAGATTTGTTGGTGCGTTTGTATATGTTACTTGTTCATTCATGTTACTAAAAAGAACAAAAGAATGAACACAATAAAAGGAGAGAGAAATTTACTAGGACCCATTGACTAGGTGATTCAAGATGAGCATTTATCTCTAGGATCCATTTTCATAGACGGTGTTAGAAATAATAATAATAATAATAATAATAATAATAATAATAATAATAATGAACCATAAGAGATAGGCAGTGGAATTTTATCTCTATATTGATTTTTTTTTTCTTCTGAATATAGGATTGCACAAAGTGTTCATTTTAGTAGATTAAAAATAGTAGTATTGACATTCTCTTTGTTGCGAAGGCCATTCTGACCAAATCCTACATGCATAAGTACCCAATCAACAGGTTGTTG
>BRYF01000024.1:17653009-17655509 GCA_030159135.1 Actinidia polygama | reverse complement strand
CGATATGCCCCTAAATGTGCATGTTACTTTTTTTTTCCAATAAAACATTAATTATGACTTCCAATTTCCCTTTATATCCAATTAGAGGTGTTCATTTTGATTTAGTTTGAGGAGAGAAATTTATGAAGTTCAATTTTGAAACAACTTTGAAATATTGAGACTCAATTATTTGAATGCAAAGGAAAAAATTGTGGACCTTTCATTTATTTAAGTAATATATACATCATTAATTAAAATAAAATTGTCGGAGATTGGTTTTGGAATCCGACAAGTACTTCAACCCTTGGATTCAAGTGCCTCCTCTCCGCTATAATTCTGGCTCTACACTGTTTATCAGTTTGTGTCGCGCTATTGTTCTCACGGTGCTTGTCTTTTACCCTACATTCTTTGTTAGGGCAGCATGATCCGCATCTTGAGTACATTATCATTTTCCTTCATTAATTTTGTAGTTATTGTCCATTTATAGCTTTGGTCCTGCTCTTTCCATGCAAATTACACCCATTTTGGTTCTATGTCCAATGATATTGTTACTCTGCCACATCAAACTTTTTTCTTTATTTTTTTTATTTTTTTAGCTATCCTAGTTAGACACAATGGTTTGGTAATGTAGCTCTTTCGCAAGCACTAATCAACTACTTGGATGACATGAACTAAAGATTTCTAGCAAGCTCCCGCATCTACATCAACCTCACCCTATTCGTTAATTAGACAATGTTTTCATTATTATCTCACTTTCATTAGAGTTTGTTTTCCATTCGTTTCGTGGATGATCATCATATAACAAAAGTTCAAGTCAAACGAACAAGATTGCGAGTTCAGTCCAATCACCCATGTGGACTTGAACTTACAACTTAGATGGAAATTAATTAAGTTTGCTTCTTTAATTAGGGATTTAACAATCCCAACAACATCCTTAACCAAGTCTGAAAAGGATGTCGTTGTCTAGCTTGAACCAAAACTCCATTCCTATTAATTACAAATAAACACACAGAATTAATGTGTACATGAAATATCAATTTCAATATTAGGATACTCCATTCGTTTCGTGCTTTCCTCTTGGTTTGTTCCATGTTTATCTTTCGTTGGACATGAGCTATCATGCATATAACATCAAACCCCTTCTGTGCCCCCCTATTCCTACCCAATAGATAAATGAAGTGGGGATGCAGAAAGCTGACCATTCATCCTTTTCTCCTTTTAATTGTGCTTGCAGAAATGGTGATTTGTTGAGAAGTTTGTAAAGGGAAAAGATTGAAAATTTTGGATAGGCGTGAATAGTTTTTAGTGTTTGTATTGAGGACCCAAAAAAATACATTTTTTTAGTTTTTGTTCTTAAAAAGAAGAAGAAGTAGAAGAAGTTTTCTTATAAAAAAACAAGTTAAACGATCCCCTAATACGTGGAAGTGCAAGGATGCATCGATATTCCAATGTGGCACCCACTATAGGACCTAGTTGTTACAAGCGACAGTCTAAAATGCCTAGGTGAGGCTTGTTTGAGCATAATATCATTCGGTGCTTGCATAGGTGACCTTGACGTCACCTAGTTGCCAAGGTACTAAATTTTGGCTGAGCAACCACTCGATTTAGTATTTTTAATTCTATAAATAAGCTATTGATATTTGAATTTACTTTCATAATGTAGATTAAATAACCTTTCATTTTACTTTTAATAAATTTTTCTAGATGACTTTAATTTTTAATCCTGCTGAATTTACAAAATATATAATAAATCAATCATGTGAAGATAAAGATCAATTTAATAAATTTTGAATTTTAGGTTGCTTATATCTCATATATACAACTAACTACAAATCCTTGCCCTTGCAATCCAATCCCTTTGCAATATGAATTCCAAAAAGAAAAAAGGATAGAAAACAAAACATAGCATAATTTCTGTTTCGTTGAGTTTTCAGAATCAATTTTATAAGATAATTTTTAAAATAATTTATTTGGTTAATCGATTTCATTTTTTTTGAGAAAAATATTAAAACAATCTCTTCAAATTTTCAAAAATATTTTCGTTAAGAATTTAATAATATGTGAAAATAATAATAATAAATTTTATTTTTTTAAATTAAAATTGATCCGTATATATTTTTTTGAGGGAATAGAAACAAACAAAAAATAAAATTGTTAAAACCAAACAAATGGATTCCGTAGGGACCCTTTCATGGAAAATAGTGGAGCGATTAGGAGTCAGTCACTCACACATAGACACAGGATGTTGAGTTCGCTGTCTCATCACATGCCTTCCGATTCCGATCGTTAGAGAGCGAGCGTACGGACTCCCTGACTTTGTTGTCGGTTTGTCATTGGGTACGTACGTACAACTCGCAGCTCATCTACATCTACATCTACATCTACGTGCATAAATAAATAAATACATCGATCTGCACTACAAATTTACAGATCTGCCGACTTTATGAAAATACATACATATATGAGTAATGATCTCATGGGAGCGCGCCCGTGATAATACCACGGGATCGCTTACGTGGCC
>BRYF01000024.1:17633009-17635509 GCA_030159135.1 Actinidia polygama | reverse complement strand
ACGCATATAAAATACTTTTTGAAAAAGTATTTTTAAAAAAATGCTTTTTTAAAAAGCGTTTTTAGTTAGTATACATACTGTATATGTGAACAGAAAGCATTTTTATAAAAATATTAAGGAAAAGATAAAAACATTTTTTTAAAAGGCATTTTTAGGTCTCTTTACAAAACTATATTATTAAATAATAGGATAATTATATTAACGTTGGTTGAGTGGCCAAGTGGTTAAATTGTGTGTCAAGTGGAAGGTAAGGGAGAGTTTGAATCTCTCTGCCAATATTTGAATTTTTTTTCTATATTGCAATATAGTCCCCAAGGTTTTACCTACTAACAAAATAAACTTCTTAGATTTTTACTTTTTCAATTAAACATAAATTATTTATGAGCACTTAGAGTATATATACGATATACATTTTATAAATTTAAACAAACCCCTTAGATTTTTACTTTTTCAATTAAACATAAATCATTTGTGAGCAATTAGAGTATATATACGATATACATTTTATAAATTTTAATTATATTATTTATAATTTTTTTTGGCTCTACCCTAAATATAATAATTTATCCAGACTTATATTATAAAAAAATGATTTTACCTTCTAATTTATCTAGACTTATATTATAATTTATCCAGACTATCAAACACCGCCGCCTAACTACAGCCCCCACCACCGACGGATATCTTCCTATAGCCCATCTCATTCTCTTGCCCGGCTCTCGTTGCCGCCATGACCACTGACTGCCACCAACATCAGATCCACACCATCACCGCACAAACCTACCCATCAGACCTGCATCAACGACGCGAATTTGTTGATTTCGATAGTAGGGTTTTCGAAAGTATATCTAAAAACTCCTTTCCATTTTATTCCATTCAATCAAACCTAATAATTTTGGGATCTTGAACATTACATTCAATCAATCCCACCAGTGGTGAGATTTGATTTATGTATTTAACATTTTCTCCACTTATTTTTCATTTGTCAATCAACTTCCATCATATCATTAATTTTCAGCTAGAAAACAGATTAGGGACACGGTCGAAGAAGATGTAGATGGAAAGAAATTAGAGAGGACAGCGTGGTTTTTCTGTGGTGGCGAGGAGCGGCGGTGTGGGGACTGTGAGGGTGGCGTTTTCAATGGCGTTGGATACCAATTGCGAATGAAAACAGACGCATACCCATGGACCCACAAATCAAATATGTGGCATGTTCTTATTAGATGCCGCACCTCCAAAAATGTTACGGAGCTACCGTTAAAAAGTTAACCTCCATCCAATTAGGGTTTGTTTGTTTGTTTAAGGCCACTATTTTCATCTCCCAGAGATTCTTTTCTTTAATTGGGTTCATTTTTTTTATAGGATAAATTTATCTACATATCTTTTTTTTACGTACTAAAAATATTTGAGTAAAAATATATATTTTAGTGGATTCATCACAAAATGAGTATTTCAACATGAATAGATAATTATGAGTCATTTTTCCTCCGTATTTCAACGTGTTTCAAAATAGTGGATTGACAAAATTTAAATTTTTGGGACCAAATTGACACCAAATGGGTATTTAGGAACCGTTGATATATAATGTAAAAATTTTATTAGCATTTTTAACGCTGTTTGAAATTGGGCCAATTTAAATTAAATTTTTAAATAACATAGTTGATAAATTGAATTTTAGAGGACCAAAATAATACAAAATACATGAGTCATGAGTGATTCACCTTTTATGAGAGGTTTGGAATGGAGAGGTATGTGTATATAAAACTATTTTCATAAAATATTTTTTAGAAAAAAGATTTGTCGTGAAATTTACTTTTCACAAAATCTTTTTAAGTGTTTGGAGATGACATGAAAAAATGGAAACTCGAACGGTCTCTTTTACATTAGTTTCTTAAATATATTTCGTCATCCTCTCGCTCAAAAAAAAAATAGATTTCCATTTTAAATTTGTGATGGTATTTTTCAATCTTTAACAGATAAGTTAATATTTATGTATGAAGCACGTGCACACTTTTTAAACACAATTACAAATACATTGGCTTCGAAAGATGTGCACTTATCGTCCTCTTTTCCAAAACTTTAAATGTTTTTTTTTTTTTAATTGAGATTACACAACACATCAAATGGACAAAAGTAATTAGCCCCCAACACCACTTCTATGTATTATTACTTCTTCACATTTAAAAGGGAGTATGGTTTTTCTTTTTATTGAAATTGCACCACACACAGAATGGTCAAAAGTAGTTAGCCATGTTCTCTCTACACCAACTAAATAAAAATTAGGGTAAATTATAGTACACCCCCTTTAACTATGACCTATTTTCATGTAACCTCCTAAACTTTGAAAAACAACATTTAATCCCCTCCTCCAAGTATAAGATTTATAAAAATCAAACCCATTTTCTTTTTGCACTTGATTTTATTCAATTTGTTATATTTCTCAAATTACCCAAAATAAATCTTTAACTTGGGTTTATTTTTCAATAAATTTCCCAATAAA
>BRYF01000024.1:17338009-17345509 GCA_030159135.1 Actinidia polygama | reverse complement strand
TACGGGACTTTTTATTACCCTGCCTCGACATCCTCTATGCCAATGAGCCAAAAGGTCCTCTCCATTGATCCTAACAGCATCCAAACTACACAAAAACTTGAGAAAAGCAAATTCCAACTACATTCTTCACATCTCTAGTCTAGACTCAGCAATGGACCCATGTACAGTCGCCCACTTGAAAATAAATCATTGCGGCAGTGTCGGCTATCAACGTGCTTAGTGAATGTACTTACTCATAAGAACATTAATAATCACAATCTAGTATTGTAGAGTGAATTAATAATAAATATTCACAACAAAGCCAAAAGGTCCTCTCCATTGATCCTAACAGGATCCAAACTACACAAAAACTTGAGAAAAGCAAATTCCAACTACATTCTTCACATCTCTAGTCTAGACTCAGCAATGGACCCATGTACAGCCGCCCACTTGAAAATAAATCATTGCGGGAGTGTCGGCTATCAACGTGCTTAGTGAATGTACTTATTCATAAGAACATTAATAATCACAATCTAGTATCGTAGAGTGAATGAATAATAAATATTCACAACAAACAACTCAACAATAATGTTTGGTTCAACAACAATTCAACATCCCAACAATCTAAAATCTATGTACATTATATGTCCACCCCAGGTGATGAATAGTGTTTAGTCTTATAGGCAACGTGGCTACGTCCCCAGGCCAGTATATCATAATAGCTCTGCATGTAAGGTCCCTAGGACATTAAATAATAATAGCCTTACAGGAAAAGTCCAAAGACAATGATTATAACGTCTTCAAGACAATGTAACGTGTCCTAGAGAGTTTGTGATGCAATGTCTCCAAGACAATGCATTAAATCGGTTCCAAGCCAAATGAAATAATCACATCCACCCACAAACATCACACAAATATCATAACTAATATCGAATATAAATAAGTACGCTCACCACAAATATCAATACCAATTACCAAGCATGAGCCACTCCTTGGATGGAATTGGGATGCTAGTCGCTCTCTTACAATCTCCGAATCAGGACTTTACATATATTCAAAAAGTTATTTTGTGAATTTAATTCCAAAATACTAGATCAACTCCGATAGATCTGGACATAGTACTACAAATGATATAAATTTTATAAAAATTAGATGAAGTTCCACCATTAAATTTACCATTTTGTGGCCATTTAGATGTCTTTCAACACTACTTTTAAATCATCTTTGTATTGTCAAAATTAGTCCAAACTAACTCCAAAATCAGATTCTACACGTCCAAAAACATAGGAAATGGTTGTTTCATGGTCAAAATCTCACCCGATTGACCAAAATACAACTAGTGTGCAAAATAGCACCACGGTTCAACAATACTGAATAATTTCCAGATTGTGGCAGCCATAACCTGGGCAGTAGCTACTTCCTATCTTCTTTGCGCTTCTATTCACAGGTTTTCGCGCAGTCGAATATACATACATATGTATACCAACACAAATTATTTTGAATATAATAAAAAACAAACTCATAAACATTTTAATTATCAACTCAATCTATTAAATTAGCATGCTCAATTGCCATTTTTTTTAGAACTTCACCTTCATCCTCTCTCTCTCTCTCACTAACCCAACCACCTCCTTGTCACACCCATTACCAATAATCCCAATTCAACTAATAAAGTCATCAATATTGAAAGAATAAAATTAAAACATGAATTTCATCACCACATCTTAAAGAATTAAGGAAAAATATATTGTGCATAAACTCATCTGACTCCAAAAACTCAAACCCTTTTTATGCTTTAGCGTTACTGAAAATTAATTAGAACTAAATCTATTATTACCATCTAAATATCCAAGTGAAATCAACAATTAGTAGTATTCTCAAACTGATAAAGCAATGACAGTAAAAATTACTCAGCCGAATTTCTCTTTTTCTGGCACCGTTCCTTGCTTCCTTTACTGTTCCTCCCTTTTTTCCAATTCTATTTTTATTACATTTTTTCCGCACTATTTACTTAGTTCTTGCCTGCTAGTCAATACGTAAATACATACATATCCTTGCACAGCTGCACAAAAAGGACACAAGTTGAACAACTAAACCTAACACCCATTTATCACATGCAATAATTGAACTATTTATGGATTTGGCATTCCTGGCCAAAATGTACCAAAAATGTACATTTTAGTCCTTATATTTTTTTCCCAGTATAATGACACACGGTTCTCATACTAACTCAAAATACAAATCTTAATTCATCAACAACCGACTATTAGAGGCACTACCCTCTTATTTATAGCTTGAAAGACTCAACTAACCCTTATGGACAGCTCAAGTACATCTGACCTAACTATAAATACAACTACTTGGCTCATTTCAACTGCATCCAGTCAAGCGGGACTTGTGAGTCAATTACTTATTTAATTGCTCGAAATCCATTGTCATATTTACACGTTTGCAGGCAATGGACAGAGCACACCGATTGGGGCAGCGGAAAGAGGTGAATGGACATCGTCTCATTATGCGAGGAACAATGGAGGAGAGAAAGATGAGCCTACAGAAGTTCAAAACAATGGTTGCTAATGCTGTCATCAATGCAGAAAATGCCAGTCTGAAAACAAAGAATACCGACCAGTTGCTTGATCTGTTCACATCTGCAGACACCAAAAAGGTATACTTGACTCCAATTTCTCTTTCCGAGTTTATGGCAGTGTTATGTTTTAAATACCACATATCAAAGATATTTTGTGATTTGAATTTGGTATCTCTTGGGGAAAATTATAGTGGCCACTGGTCACCAATCCCATTTAACTTTTTCTAAGAGTGTTGCTTATCAAAAATGAAAAATAAAAATTGAAATGTTAAATAGAAATATGTTTCTGACCATTTGTGTCCGATAAAGTTGCATTAAGTATTTCAAATGGATGGCAATGATTGTTTTCAAGTGTGGCTTTTTGGCCTTTTTGTCATATACAATTTTTTTCCCCATTAATACAAATTATAACATATATTCATCACAAAAAATCAGGATTTACATTTAGACAAGTTTAGTACATTGTTTGATATTGGAAGCACCCATTCACTCATTTGCACGAAAGAGGACCAAAAATCATTTGCATAAAAGAGGACCAAAACTGTTTGATAAAGTTCAAGAGTGAGGTATGTAACCTTTTTAATTTTGAAGACCCCGTTGTTGGCTTGAGGAGCATTTGGAGTAGGTATAATTCTCGAATTTTGGTCAATTATTCCAGTTCTTGCAAATTAAACTTGCATTTAGTTCTCCCTTTTTAAAAGAAAATAAATTAGCTTTTGAATTCATTTTTTAAACCAATTTTATTAACAAACTATTTCGATTAACCTTTGAGAAGTTTGAAATCAAATTTAAATTTAATTTCAAAACAGTTTCTGTAAATCCAGAAAATGTCGAGTGTTCTTGAGGGAACAAAGAGACGGCCACGAGAACAGAACATGCGGCCGCGTGTTCTGTTCGAGCGGACAACCTTCTAGTGGCCGAGTGTACAAAATAACTGATACCCATAAACTCAACCAATCCAGAGTCCATGGGTTGAGTTGGTTTAGTTCCGGATTCCACCTCCAGTTAACTTGAATCAAGCTGAGACCTATCCCGCTATATATTTTGTGCAAGCATTAATGTATGGTGAGTATTTTTTTCTCATAAAGCGCGTGCATTGTGATTCATTTTATGAGTCCTTTTATAACAAAATATTCGCTTTTAGGCTGTGTTTGAATCAAAGATTTGATGAGAGAAAAAGAAATGGAAATAAAAAGATTAGACAAACCAAACAATTCATAACCATTGATATACATGTAGACCTCGTCCTAGTTGTATTGGTAATACAAAGCTTGAGAACTAAACTGCTTCCACGTCCACCCCCCACCCCCCCAAAAAAAAGCTCTTCCGTGGGAAATACTTGTTGACAATAACTTGCACTTAAATGCCAAGTTATTGTTAGAGATGGTAGTGCATAGGGAATTCAAGTTACATGTCCTTAATAAGGGCAAATGGAGAAGATTTTTCTCTGGTTTTGGGTTGGGTTGGGTTTGGACCGTTTTTTTTGGGGGGGTGCCGAACTGATTCAATCTGATTAGAAATTAATTTACAAAAAAAATCCTTATTTAGTATCAAACTTACTTTTTAAGGTATTTGTCAAGGAAATTATTTTATATTTTTTGTGGTTATACATATTTTTTTTCATCACGGTTATATAAGATCTTGGTGTACAATAGTGCTTTTGAAATCAAACAAATGACAAAAATATTTTAGATTAGGCGGAAAGGGGGTCGAGTACACAAGTGCCATTAGAAATGGGGTGAGATTTGTACTAGTACCCCATCACGGTTTTGAGTGGGGTATGGAGGGGGGTTTAGTAAATGAGACAGGTATGGTTAATGTCAAATCTGTCTCAACCCGTCCCGTTGCCATTCCTAGTTCTTGTTACAAATATTAAGTAGAATAAATAAACATAAATATTAAATATTAAGTAGAATCAATTAACATATTACTATTACTTGGATAAGATCCCTCCAATTGATCTATATCAATAAGAGCTCCTAGGAAAATTCACCATACTCATTGTAAATATCAACACTACAACTAAATGACATGAGTTAGGTATATCTACTTTGTTATTATCAACAATATATTTTTGATACACTATAGTGGCAGCATGAAGAGTGATAGGCACCTAATGTTTACTATTATGGAGAATTTCTAACTTGAGCCAATAATACTCTTTTTTGTGAGACGCTAAAAAAATAAAAAATAAAAAAGTTTGAGATGTTAAAATATACTGCGATGCTAAGATACTCTATCAATTATCGCCGCGTGAATTACTCTATACTCTTCTGACCCATAATGTCATTTGGGTATATAACTCACACCTCATGTAAATATGGAGTAATTCGTCCTATAATTTATAGAGTATTCCTAGATTTATTTGAAAATAATATTTGACATCATTTCTCATTTTAAAATATTCTTGACAATTATCCTATAAATTATTCCCCGCACCAATAAAAACTTCACTTTAAAATTCATACCTTGAAATTCTCTCCAATGCACTGAGAGACGAGCGGGTGTAGAAAGAAATTTTACACATGATATTTTGGAGCATCCCAAAATCACCTATATTTCCTCGTTAAACTTTGATTGCACACACGATGAATGTGCACGCTTTCTTAATTGTGTGATGTATATATATGTAAACATATTTGTATTATAGGACTATGAAGTTGGACCTAATGGGCAACAATATAGGTGATGCTAAAGTTGTGTTGCTGCTTGTGCTCCTCGTATGCAGCCTGTGCAGTGGAAGAGTTTGTGCAGTGGATGTGCATGCGAGCATCAAAAACATGTTAGGAAATGGCAACATGATGAGCATCCATTGCCAATCCAAAGACAATGATCTCGGAAACCAAACTGTTTCCGATGGAAGCGAATTTGGGTGGGACTTCTCTCCTAACGTATGGGGGACGACTCTCTTCTATTGCGATTTGGATTGGAAGAATGTAAGTGACTTTTATTTCGACGCATATGCTTTTGCCAGGGACAGTGTTCGGTGCAAGACTCTGTGCTCGTGGTTGGTTTCGGGGGAAGGCATGTATGGGTTGAATGAAGGAACTGGCTTGTGGGAATTCATGTATAATTGGCCAAGTTGATTTTGGAAAAATAAAGAAGGAGATTCATCATGGTTTGAGAAAAAAAAATCTCCTTCCAACTTGATGATTTGGTAATGCAATTCTTTCTTTGTTAACATTTTTGGGATTCATGGAAGATCTTATTCATAGTTTCATGTTTTTGCATCGTTACAATATCATAATTTGGGTCAAGAAAAGTTTTCGAATGCAAAATGAATGTTTTGCATTCACTTGGTTACGTGGGATTCACACACTGAACTATTCATTTTGAATTTTGAAAATTTTTCTTGGCCTAAATTCTAGTACTAGAGTTTCTCCTCATGATTTGGTTGTGTTCGAATCATGGATTCTAGTGATTTATGGAGGGAGAAAAAAAAATAGTGGAAAAGGTAAGATGAAAATGATTAGAAGATGTTTTATTTCTTTCACTTCCTTTTTTTTCATGAACAAATCCCCTCTTATCAATTTATGATTCAAAGATAGCCTCAATGTTTTCTTCAGGGAATTTAATTTATTTTTTTTATTGGAATTAATGCAAGAATTTATGCATAATTTAGTTTTCAAATTATTTTTTCTATTTATTATGTGGAGATATATAGTGTGTATGTTTGACAGGTCTTAAATATTTTCTTCTCTTTTTATACTTTTTTGTTTTTCTCTCGCACTTAGTTTACAAATAGATTTTATGTTGGATTGCAAAGAGAGGTTGCTAATGTTTTGTTTGGATATGACTTCTGTTAAATATAGTTTAACAAAATTGCACGCGCATCGCATGTTCCGTAGCTTTAGTACGTATAAATGATCTCCTATTGACGGATAAAAAAAATAAAAAATATTTTGTAATATGGGTTACACCTAGGATGGCAATTTGACGGGCCCTGCCCCGTCCATCCCCTAATAGGATGGGTTTGGGGTCTCAATAAATTTGGACGGGGCGGGTATGAAAAAAAAATCAGAACCCGATTAATAATCGGGGCGGGTTCGGGTTTCACCCCGAACCCGTCCCGTTTACTCCATTTAGCATGTAAAAAATCAAAATTATTCTTATTTTTTTAGAAATATACCGTAATATCCTTACTATATATATATATATCAATAATTATATATAAAATATGTATATATATATAATTAAAAAAATATTAATTGGGGCGGGGCGGGAAAAAAATTCCCAACCCGTCACGGGTGTGGGACGGGGGTAAGGATTTTCTTAATCGAGGAGGGGGTAAGGGAGGACGAACCCATTCCGTCGCCATCATTACACCAATAAAAAGGATTGCCCCACTTTTCCTAGATAAACATGACAGGGAAGAAATATTATTGGAAGAAATCAAAATTCCAAATAAGAATCAACTTAAATTTAAATTTATTGGTGAAAGTCAAAGAAGGGTGACGTATTTTCTATTGGTTGACAATCAAAGGAGGAGAATTTGGAAATTGCAAATTGCAAATTGCAAATTTATCTCTTCCACAAGTAGATGCAGATCCATTATTACATGAAAGAGGATATGCAAAAGTCTTTACAAACCAAATGCACCACTCGTCTGAAAAACTCTTAAACCTCTTTCTCATCAAATCCTTGTACTTAGCGCACCATTTGGAGTAGTTTTTTTCTCATTGTTTTATCAAAATTTATACTATTTCAATTTTTATTGATGAAAGAGTCTGAAAATATAAAAAAAAATCATCTAATTTGAAAAAAAAATCGCAAAAGACGAAAAAACTCAAAAAATAAATGAGTTAAAAAAAAATCAAAATCAAAATTATCCTAAATGGAGCCTTAAAACAGGTATTTTTTGTAACTAAATTTATTTTAAAGTTAATTATTTAAAAATAGAAGTTGAAAAACATCAAAATGAAAAATTTATCAGT
>BRYF01000024.1:17275509-17278009 GCA_030159135.1 Actinidia polygama | reverse complement strand
TTTTTGTTTATTAAATAAGAACCTATGTAGATCCTACACCTCTTAAGAAGAAGAAAGTGGTAATTTTGGGAAGGAAAAAATAATTTCAAGTGAAATCTCAACCGTTAGATTAACTCAAATAAATTTTAACCGTAGATAGCGATAGATAGATTTGAGATTCAAACTGAGTTGTGATTTATAATATAAATGTTAAATTAAAGTTTGTATAATTTGTCTAAAATTTTTTTTATCAGTATACTTTTTTTTCGTTTTTAGTGTTGAGAAGATTTGGAGTAATTATTCACATAGAGCCGTGAAACATTTAGGATTTTCTTTCTTTTTATTTTTTATTGAGCATTACTTTCTCTAGAGAAATATCTTTAAAGAAATTTTAGTTTATAATTTATTTTAGTAAAATGATTGCAAAAAAATATAATAAAAAATTTATTGAGAAAATTCCAAGTAGGCGAGAAAAAATGAGAAAACTTCTTATTTTTCTTAGAAAATTAAATTTACTTAGTATATAATATAGATAGATCTTTTTTATTTTATTTTTTTGTAGCTTTATTTTAGGAGAGAGAAGGAAAATATTTGGTTAGTAAAGAGATTTGGAAAGTAACGATTGAGAGGATTGTCACGTGATTTTATAGATTTTATTTTTAAATTTATATAAGTATAGAATTGCATAAATAAACTATCTAAAATAAAATTCGTGGCCGAATTTATTCTTTTTCGAGCTCGCATCACAACCACTTGAATAGAATTTACTTTCTCACACTCACAGGACCATTCGACTTTCCTTTATTCTCTCCGGCACTATAGGCTCAACCACGTCATTGTATTCGCGTCAAAACTATTTTAAGACAGTATTCTCTCTCAGAGACATTTTGTTTCAAAGACTAAACTATGTGGTAGCATTTCAACAAAAAATATCTAAATAGTTTTTTTAGTTTTTCGTGATTTTTTTTATATTTTCGTCCTCCCATCGTTAAAAAGAACTATAAAAATATAAAATTTTAATCAAATGAAGAATAATATTTGCTAAAGAAAAAAAAAACTCAAAAGTTTAAAAAAAACTTAGTTTTTAAGTATTACCAACCGGAGCCTTAGTCTCTGTAAAAAAACAAATGTCTCCTTGGAGAGAATAATTTAAAAATTGTCTTAAAATAGTTTTGGAGAGAATAATGATGTGGTTGAGAGGGATTTGCTTTCAAGTGTTCGAGTAAGAATAATGATTGGTACACACTCAAAAGTGGGTATGTACAAAACACATCTATTTTGCTCTCTCATAAATAAATAGGACCTGCCCTAATTAAAATTTTTAAAAAAACGTAAAAATTCTAATTAGAGTGAGTCCTACTTATTTTGTGAGAGGGTAAAAATTAGTGTGTCTTCTACACGTCCAAAATAGGTGTGTGTACCTATCAGTCTATCACTACTCTATTAATAGGAGTCAAATTGGCCAAGGGAGGTCAAAAGAGTCAATTCAATTCTAAAAAGGCGCTCGTGGCATTATCAAACACAATCACGGCATTATCGACTTCCTTGTGAAATGTGTTTGGACTTGTTGCAATCGTGGCATTACCGACTTCCTTATGAAATGTGTTTTGGCTTAATCGCAATCACTTATTTGAGTACCAAGTCAAAAGTTGAAACCCGAATTTTGAGTAAGTCGGGCATTTTGTGATTTAATATTTTTGAAGTACGAAACCCCCGAGTTGTTGATTGGACTGGTATTTATGTTAATTAAACGAAGTTCGCATCCTGATGTGGGCTCCTAACCCAAAACTTTAAATAACCCAAAATGACCCTTAAACCCTGTTGCTTTGTTTTTTGAGTATTTTTATTTTATAAAAAAAATTTTGCCATATAATTAAAATTTTAGACTTCTTTGATTATTATCAGATGAAAAAACTCGAAAACCACGAGAGCATGTTTGGCTGGAGGATAAGAATGGACGGATAACTTTTTTCCCCTTCTTTCTCCCTCTATCCGACGTTTGGATGGCGAAATGCCTCTCGGATATCTTTTTCCCCAGCAAGCAGATAGAGGTGAACAATTTATGGGTGGCCCTCACCCTAGTTTAAAGTTTTCGGGGAGGATAAGAGTGAGGGATAAGGAAGAAAATATAGAGAGAGAAACAAAATGTAAAATATATAGATATTAAAAATATATATATACATATATAAATATCTAATATAAAGATATTCATACACAATATATATATATTTAATATTTAGATGTTTTATATTTTGTTTCTCTATATATATTTTCTTTGTTATCCACAACCTCCACCAATTTTAAAAAGTATCCAAACAAAGTTAAAAGTTATCTCTTCCAAAATTTATCCCCTAATGCTATCCGACACCCAAGCAAAGGGGAATAACTTTTGGAGGGGGATAATTTTTAGAGGGGGAAACTTTTAACTTT
This sequence comes from Actinidia polygama, assembly GCA_030159135.1. Lineage (NCBI taxonomy): Eukaryota > Viridiplantae > Streptophyta > Magnoliopsida > Ericales > Actinidiaceae > Actinidia > Actinidia polygama. The sequence continues at coordinate 17,275,600 of BRYF01000024.1, read as the reverse complement.
GTTTCGATACTTTTTAGAATTGGTGGATAAGGGTTGGGGATAAGGAAAAAAATAAATATAAAAAAATAAAATATAAAATATCTAGATATTA
>BRYF01000024.1:17220509-17223009 GCA_030159135.1 Actinidia polygama | reverse complement strand
TAAATGAATGTAGCACACATGATTATATCTATTTATCTCAATATAAATTGATATTGTTATCCGATTGATCGGGCACAATTCATTATCCGTTCAGTACCCTTTTATAACTTAATAATTGATATTGATATTAATTTACTATTGATATGTATCCGATTAACGTGATTTTTTATAGTTTTGAAGTTCTCGATAAGGTCTACAATATAAACAATTTGAATCATCAAAATGGACCAAAAATACTTGAACTACTGCACCGGTGCAGTCCACAACAAGATTGCAGAGAAGCCTGGTTCTAATTAAATTCCCAAAAGACGGGATTGAAAGTTAGAATGTGAACTTGGATTAGTTGACGGAATTCAAATTTCAGATAAATACATTAAAATAAAATGATTTTAATCAGTAAAATAACAACTAGTAATAAGTTTTTGTGAAATTCTAAAGGCACGCAAAATACGAAAACAAAACATAAAATCGAGTAGCATAAAATTAGAAAATAAGATCAATCTAACATGTAAATTGAGAGGTTAGCCTCTCAATCACGAGGTTGTGAGTTCAAGTGTTGAGGGTAACCACTTTGTACATATTATACTACTTGATGTAACTAACTAACTAACTAACTAACTAACTAATCAATCACTTCGAAGCAGTACTACTACTTCCGGCTTCAGGAAGAAGTGAAGAAAGTTTTGTGAGGACTGGAATAGAGTGGATTTCGGTCAAAATTGTTGAGTTCAATGCAAGCAATGATAAAGTCCCAAAAGAAGACCCTACTGATGAATCATCCGTTTTTCATCGCAGAAGAAACGCTATAGATTTTCTTAAACTTGAAGATGCTGAGTGGACCTCGGACAGACACAAGATCGGTTATGAAATCATCGATAACTATAAGTATTTATCACAGCTTCCTCTGATTGTCAAAGAAGATGTTGACTCTGTTCTAAACAAATTCTGTTGTTCGTTATGAATCTAGCTTTCTGGTAGCAAAAGTTGAGAAAGTTCACTCAAATATGCAATAACTAGTTTAAAATAAGAGAGAAGAGAAGAGCAGACCAGACAAACAAAACTTAACAAACCAAGCGCAGTAAAAAAACTATGACTAATAAACTAACAGATCAGAGCAATCAGAACAGACAAAAATCAGCCATCATGTTACAAAGAGTTGAAGACTTCGACAAGCGGGAGTATGGACTGCCTTGGCTTCAGTTCAAGGAACTTTTGAGATACAATAACAATCGAACGGAACCTAACATATTTCATCAATAGACAAGTATATGAGAAGGCCACAGCAGAACAGCATGACATAGTCAAGAATATAAATCGACTCCTGCTCCATTAGCAGCAAACAAAACTCACAAAGCAAGCACCGTCCAGTTGTCTCCCTTCCAAGCACCATTCACAAAGCGGTAAACTCAATGTAGGCTGGGTTTGGATCATCGATTTATAGAACGATCAATGGAGGGAAAGGAGACACGAAGGAAAAATGAACAGAAAAAACTACATTTACTCTCTGGTTTTCCTATCAAATTCCTTTCCCTTTACAAATCTCTCCACAAAACCATAATAGAAATGCAGCCCAAAGGACTCAAATACGTCCATTGGATAGGGTTTACGTTTAATAGTAAAAGAATAATCTTTGCTAGATGAGACTGTTTGATCCACAACTGAAAGGCATGTTCTAACAACAGCTTTATGAAACCACATAGCATGATCTTAGGCAGCAAACAAATAGAGCTAGAAATAAATTCATCCCCAGAAAGACCATATCATTATGACTCTTCTTAATGATCCAAAGGATAGCCAGCATCCTAAGTAACAAAGCATTAAGAATTTAAGACACCCCGTTAATGGGTAAGAGAGACAAGTCAAGAGCCGCTCATGGAAACAGAAGAGAATGAAGGAATGTTGAAGACAAAAACTACTTTTAGAGTCACAGATCAGCTATATAACTACAATTCTCCAATAACATAGGTTTTGTTTGTAAAGAATGGTTTGGGAGAGTCCCATTGGAAGTTTAAAGCAAAGCATGATGTGTTAGGCATAGTGAGTGAGAGAGGATGGGGAATAGTCACTTATCTAGCAGACAATTAACATTTTTTCCAAGCATAAATGATACAAGGTGTATACAATCAAGTAAATCAAGGAAAGCAGTAAATAGCATGCCGTGTGATAAACACCATGTAAACTACATTGAATAGTCCCAAAAAAAGAAAAAAGAAAAAAGAAAAAAGAATATATATATATATATATATATATATATATATAAAACCTGATTCAACCAACACAATGAATATGAAATCAAAGAAACCAACCACAGTTCTCATTGAGAACAAGGCCGGCCATAGCAAATTCGCTGAAAGTGAAGCTTGACGCCAGCTCACAGTTGAAAACAAAAGAAAACATTATTGTATATGCTCTGGACAGAGAAACCACTTCAGTAGCCGAAAATTACTGAGCTAAATGCTTGTGTTTTAATGAAAATACTAACATCAACATCACTAGCAAA
>BRYF01000024.1:17185509-17188009 GCA_030159135.1 Actinidia polygama | reverse complement strand
ACGCTTGGATTGAGACGCTAGCGACATGACATGGTAGCTACTAGCCCTGCCTTAGAAGCATGACTGAGTCAACTGCCTATTTATTGACACAACAGTCGGCGTGTCCCGGCATGCGCCGAACTGTTCTATAAAAAGCATCGCCCTTTTTCTTTCAAATGAGACAATTTCAACTACTTTTAGCTAAAAACTCTCTCTCAGTCTACATACACTTCATACGTAGACATCTAACTTGACCATCAGAGAGTCGTTCCCTTAAACAGCTCCGACGACTGTTCTCACTGTTCTTATCTTGTAGATAGGTCCAGTAAATCTAAAACCATTGTCCACTACTGCAAAACGTCATGCGTCAAATATATGTATCTATTTTCGATTTTCTTTCATCTATTTCTATTCCTCCACCCAACCCAACCCAACCCAACCCAATGCCAAGTATTCTATTGATCAGTGTTGCTTGGGCTGATTCTCTTTTTTTAAATCACTCCTCTCTCTTTCACTCGTCACAAACTAAAATTCTTCCTCTTTTTATTAGTTATTAGAGGTGAGAAAGTGAGACTTTACCCTTGCATGTACTTCCATATAATCAATATGAAGATTGAACTACCATAACAGTTGAGTTGATGCCTCATTGAATACGTATTTATTGTAATTGAATTTATATATATTAAAAGCTGATTATATATAAACGCGGCAATCAAAATGCATAGAAAGGTATATTCTCAAAAATATATTTTTTATTTTTTAAATTATTTTGTTTTCATAAAAAAAATAGACGCTAAACCAAATAAGATGGCGCAATCTCTGAAATAAAAAAACATTTGAATTAAGTTGTGACAAATGACTGCTGTATAGTAGAATAATAATCTTGGGAATTTCATAGCGCACAATCAAGGGATTCTCATAGCTGTATGGGACTTCAATATTGCATATTCCATAATTAGTCCTTACTTTTAAAATGAGTTCCATTCTTTGAGATATGTACTAAAGTTTTCAAATATTTTATAATTATAAGATAAAGTTTTACACTTTTACATGGTGAGAGCCCTTAACCCTTCACCAATCACCATTTGTCCTACTTGGTAGTTTCTTTTGACACGGTGTCTTGTTTTTGGAATTTGTGTAGTTCTTTCTTAAAAATTGTGTCGTCCACTATCTTTTGTTTCCAAAATCTGTCCAAGTTAGTGGGTGCTCTGCGATGGGATTTGGGTACCTGTAATGCCACAGGCACAAGATACTAGACTCCTCCTTTCAACCGGGTTTACTATTACCTTATTTTATAATTTAAACTGTTCCTGAGTAATTAAGGTTCGTTTCATAATACTTAGAAGTTAATTTTTTTTTAAATTTGTTACAAAAAAAATCAAAGTTTTTTTGCTTTTTTGGTTTTACTTTAGTTAAAAAAATAAATAAATTTTGACTGACTTTTTTGACTTATAAACTCAAAAAAATCAACCGAAAAACTGATAAAGATGGTACCAAACAAGCCTAAATTCGAATTGGTGTTTTGAATATTTAATACCCTATTTAATTAATCCTAAAATATATAAGTTATCTTTTCGTACTAAACGAGGAGAGAGAGAAGATCCATATACAGTAGTAGAGATGTATAGTAGTATCATATCCATGTAGGTGGCGCTAATGCCAGAGAGAGAGAGAGAGAGGGAGAGACAAGATCCATATATAGTGGTAGAGATATACGGTAGATATCTATATGGGTGGCGCTAATGCCACGATATCCTTTTTTAGTGCCACGACTATAATTATTTGTCTGACCTTTTAACCCTCCAAGCTTATCCCTTTGTGCTGTCCTGTCCTCTGGTCTCTCTCTCCACTCTTCCCATCTCTACCGTGAATCATCATAAACCATGCGAATCTTCTCAGCACCCTAACCCACCACCCACAAGCACCAACCCCTGCTCGGTTGCCACCCCCAAATCCGATTCACCTCAAAACGTTCCGGTTAATAGAGAAATTGACCATCACGGTCTTGATTCGAGTTTGCCCAAGTATGGTTGAATCGTTGATTCTGAAGGATCGGATCCAATTGGAAGGCAAATGAACAGATGGATCCCTTTGGAATTTAAAACCCTTCCCGAGAATACAATAACAAATTAACAAAGGCCCCATGGAGATGCGAGACAAAGAACAGAGCCCCCTGATGCAGAGTTCGTGTCCTTCCATGTTGGATCTGAGAAATAGGGTTAGATTTTAGGGAGGTGGGACAGACCAAATAGGGTGTCAACACATGAGAAATGGAACGCTTCTGAATTAATGCAAACAATATTGGAACTTCTCTCAACTTTGTTTGATGTACACCGTCCAAGACATGGAATTCAAGGACATTGATAACAAGATTGGAGGTGAGATACTGAGATTGAAGTTGTCGTTTGTAAATGGGGATGGAGGTGACGGGAGGACGACAATGGTGGGATGAGTTTGAGGAAGAGACAAAGAGAGCTGGACTGGTGTTCAGGTGTCTGAGAGAAACGAAAGGAGAGTGTGC
>BRYF01000024.1:17138009-17140509 GCA_030159135.1 Actinidia polygama | reverse complement strand
CTTGCCTTGACCATTCATCCCAAGTCACTTTTGTTAACATTTTATCATTCTTTTAATATTTATTAAGATGGACCACATCGTTTATAGCGTTTTTAAAAGCGCCATTTCAAATAGCGTTTTTAAATTTCAAATAACGTTTTTATTCGCTTTTATTCCACCGTATATACGTTGTATTTGTGAACAGTGAAAACGCCATTTGAAATGGCGTTTTCATTAAAAGCGCCATTTGAAATGGCGTTTTACACGGGTTTGAGAATTAAGTTAAAAGACATCCCATTCGGGGAATAAAGTTAAAAAATCGGGCCTGTCAAGGAAATTAGCCTACAATTATGTTTATTTACGTGTCATGGGATGGGCATCATTTAAAGAAGTGACCCATCTATAAAATTAATAGTTTATGTGACTATAATTATTATAAATCTCAGGGACAACAATTAAATTTATTCAAAGGGAAAATTGGTACTCGAGAGAAACTTTTTGGGTCCAAATAGAATCACCCAAAAACAGCGTGCACTTGGAGAAAAATCCATGTTTGGATTGAGCATTTTGGGCCCGGCTTTATTTTAATCATCTAAATTATTCATATTGATTGAGAATTATAAAAAATAACGTTGATCCGATACACATAAATAGTCGACGTGGGTGTCACACTCATTTATTAAATTATAAAACAATATTGAAGAATTGTGACCAAGTGATTTTTTATGATATTTACAATGAAGTGTACAATACGAAGGATCATCAAAATAAAATTCAAAATGCTTAAACTGTAATCGTGCAACTATTTTTTAAGAGTGTAATTTTCTTAACCCATCTAAAAAGAGGGTAAACAATACCCACTAGCCACTCTCCTATTATTTCTTTTATGGATTTAATATTAACTTAACTGAAACCACTCTCCTATTGGTTGTATTTCTCTTATGGATTTAATATTAACTTAATTGAAGTTTGTCGTTAAAAAATAAATAAAAAGTAAAGTAATAATAAAAAAAGAGTGCCCCCTACCCTCTTTCTTGATAAACTCAAAAATTAAAACACTAATTTTTTTTAATGAGAAACAACAAAAGCAAACAACAGACGAAGCAGTGGATTTTTCATGTTCATAAATTCTAGTTTTTCTTAAAAGAGTTTTTGCTCAGGTGGATGAAGCAGTGGTTTTCTGCTAATCTTAGTCAAACAAAAGTTATGGCCATGGAAGATATATTTAGTTTCTTTGTATTTTGAACCCCTAATGCGACTCACGGTTTTGCTTCTTCATAATGCTAACTACTATTTTATTAGTTTTTGACTCTTAGGCTCGTTTGAAATCAGTTTTTTTCAACTTTTCGGTTAATTTTTTTTAGGCTTATAAGTAAAAAAGCCAATCAGAATTGGTTTTTTTGTTTTTTTGTTTTTGTTTTTATTTTTTTATTTATTTTTAGTTAAAGTAAAACAAGAAAAGCAAAAAAACTAAAAATTCTTGACTTTTTTGATAGCAAGTTTAAAAAAAACTTGGCTTTTAAGCATTACAAACATAACCTTAGTTTTGAAAATCTCTTTTTTTTTTTTGCAATTAAAAAATAAGTGTAAAAATTATTATTTTTTATAATTTTATAATTTTATTTTTTCCCCAAAAGTAAAAAAGCTACAAGAATTTCTAGTAAGGGGTGAAATTTAAATATTTAGCTTTATTTTTACTAAGTTGGTAGTGTGATTACCGAGTTAGCAGAGTCACGTATCTATTTTTAATATAGAAATTGTGTTTATCAAAATTGTGGATAATCTCGCTCTTTCTTTTATTTTAATTTTTTATCCACAAACTCTAGCTAACTTAATATGAGACACACAAATTCTTAAAATTAGGCTTATTCACAATTACCTCATAAATTATTATTATTCGTTATATTTATCTCTTCATCTAAAAAATAAATTATATTAATTTTTTTAATTATTTAATTGTATCACTTATACCCCTTCTATTACTAATCTGTGTGAAATAGTGATGTAAATCGATCACGTGTTGTCCATGTGCTTAAATGTCTAAAATACCATTATTTTTTATAAAAAATAAAGTCAATACTTCAGATACATGCTTATGTGAGAACAACTCTAACCCTTATTAATAGCCTTTAAATAGAGTGTTAATTTATTTTTCATAAAAAATAATAATATTTAGACATAAGAGTATATTTAATTTAAGCACATAGACAAAATGTGATCGATTTAAATATATTAGTTATGGAAGGAGTGTAAGTGATTCAATTAAATAGTTAATGAGTCAATATAATTTATTTTTTAGATAAATAGATGAAAGTGATAAAAAATTAAAGTTTAGGGAGTATTTGTGAAATTTAGTCATAAAATTATATTCATTTTTTAAACTTCAAAAAAGTGAAAAAAAGGAAACGTGAAAATACTATATTGTTTTTATTTGTAATACTAATATTTTGAATATTTAGGCTTCGGTTGGAGTCTTGGAGATGCTCAGAGAGAGAGAGAGAGAGAGAGAGAGGAAGGAAGA
>BRYF01000024.1:17063009-17073009 GCA_030159135.1 Actinidia polygama | reverse complement strand
TTTCCCTGAGCTGCCTGAGCTAATTCAATGGTCTTCTTGTCGATCCATTCACCACGCTCATCACATTGGAAGTTAGTGAGATTGGGGCAATCTACTTTCTGCAAGTAAATCAATTTTGGAAATAATCGACTTCGTTCTTTCCAGTCCATCTTTAGTTGGCCCAAGTACTTCAAATGCAATATCTCAACTGTCCATTGGTCGCCGTCATTAAGTTCCCATAATTGTCCTCCTCTGATGTAGAGTTTCTTCAATTCCCTCAAATTGACAGGCCTCAGCCATGTGGGTGTACTCGTCCAAGGAAAACACTGAAGATTCAGTTTATGCAGTGTGGAAGGAAGTGTCGGACCAAATCTGCCCTCCTGCCTGGCAAATATTTTCCGGTGATTTTCCTCGTTTTCACCTTGTAATGAGCATCCTCCCCAAGATATTGTTAGCTTTCGTAGGACTTTAAATCTTTGTAAAGCACCAAGGTGCTTAGTTGTAGGAAAGGATTTTACATTCGTATAGATGTTCAATTTTCTTAGTCTTACAATTCCTGACAAATCGTCGAGAGTACATGACAGTTTGTTGTTCTTGGAATTCCCGATAAAGGATCCCTTAAGGACTTTGAGGCTTGATAGGTTAGCAAGACTCTTGGGCATGTGTTCCAAAAAGTAACACTCAGACATGTCCAAGTGTCTCAAATTCCAGAGAGAACCAATCTCATCTGGAAGTTTCTCAAGATTATGACATGCTCTCAGATCTAGGGTAACAAGACTGGTGAGTTGTGAAATGAACGAGGGAAGCTCTGTAATCAAAGAAATTCCTTGAAGGCTTAGAAATTTCAAGGCACTCATATCCTTTAAACCATTAAGAAATTTGGTGTCTGCAACTTCAATGTGGTGCGTATCTGAGCACTGCCACCTTCCAAGGTAAAGAATTTCGATATGTTTCATCTTGTCAAATAGTTCAGGTCCGCCATCAATAATATCCGCACCCTAATTAATAAAGCTTGAGTACTTACCCAGACCAGAATCAACAAATGGAGTCTCAAATGGAGTATGACGATGAAGAATATAATTTGAAGTATATTTATGGAGATTTGCTATGGAGGATATAGTATAACGAACCTCATTGCTCATCCAGCAACAATCTGGCAGTAAGTTAAACTTTTGGTAAATAGGCTCGTTGAGGCCCTTTTTAATAAGTTGATCGAAGATCTCATTGCAAATATTCTTTTTCAGTTAATTCGCGCATGCCCTTCAGCTCGGGTCCCTCCTCCACAATCCACAAGTACGTCATAACCCTCCTCTTTATTATAGCCATGGATGGGAACCTAAAGAAACATAACAAACAAGTTTTTAATATAGGTGGGAGGTCACGGAAAGCTGTAGCTACACCTTCTGAACCAATGGTGTGCCCAAACTTTTGCTCCGTGCACAAGTTGTGCATCATTTCATTGCTGGCCTTGTTTACATCAGGCCATGGATTACGATGTGGGTGGGAATCAACAGAACGCATTAGAAATTGTGAAGGAATACGGGTTTGAAGCTTCGCAACAACCATTTTGAGCTCGTTAAGCTCTCCCTCAATCCCTCTTGTTTGGAGCCCTGCAAACTTCTCACGGGCCTGGTTGATTTGCACATTCACATCATCCACGTACTTCTTTGCCTCCTTGCAGGCCTCTTCCACGGAAACGAGGCCTTTACGAATCAAGTTAGAGAGGGCAATAGTTCTACCGTGGTTATTGTCGTTGTTAGTGGTGGTTACACTGCTGGAGGCGGCATTGTGTTTCTTCTTGACCGGTTCGGGTTTGTGTTTCGATTTGGGACTGCGTATGGGTTTGCCTTTGTATTTGGGTTTGGGTCTGGAGATACAGCATTTGGCTTTGAAATAAGCTACCAAAGGTCGTAGTGAGCAATTGGGTTTGGAGATACGGCATTTGGCTTTGAAATAAGCTACCAAAGGTCGTACTGAGCAATTGGCTTTGGAATGAGTAGTACTAGAAATGCTCAGGGGTGGACTATCATTCGATGATGAAGGAGAAGCTGAAGGAGAAGCTTGAGTAATGGACATGATTTTGAGTAATCTGAGGGTTGCTTTTGAATTGGGATATGAATGGTTTCCTAATCTGAGGGTCAAGTGAAGTTTATATATTGAGCAGTGGTGAGTCTCTTCGTACTTGTCATAATTTAAAAGTGAAACCACTTGCTGCATTTCATATTTAGACAACATTGACTTTATAAATAAATTGTTTCCAATTGCGGGTTAAGATTCATTTACAATTTCAAATCCAAGTCGTCGTCGTCATCATCATCATTGTCATGGTCATGATGGAGAATAATTGAGTAGTAAGGAGGAAAATAGCATGTTAACTTCTACTAGGAATTTGAACACATTGGACCCTGCAGTTTATACCCGATTGCTGTGTAAAACTTCCTTTATTCTCCATTACTAAAATTGAACGGAAGGAGCCATGGGCCATAAACACGGCACAAGGCCCGTACAAAAAGACAAAAGAGTAAATCTCCATCTCTACACCACCTCTCAGACTCACCCTCGCTACCTGCTATTGCGAAACTTGATCTCAATTTCATCCACTTTGTTTTCTCTTCAATTTCTTCAAGATTTTCGATCCTTGTTCCATATTTGCAAAATTTAAAAGAGAGAGAGAGAGAGAGAGAGGGGTAAAAGTCATTAAACAATGCAACAAATTGGATCAAATTTACCGTCTATTTTTTTACCGAAACTTTCCCCACTTTGGAGCCAGACACAATCACGAAACCCACCTCCCTCGGGCAAAGGCAAAATCTGAGGGAGGTGGTAGAAGAGGTTGGTTGCTTGTGGCGTTGGTCGCCATAGGAGGTTATGGTGTGGAAGGGTCATTATTATTTATTTATTTTGTGTTTCGTCTTCTTTATGATTGTCTAGTTGTTATATGTTATGATGAGTTTTAAATTCTGTATAATTTTTATTAAAAACTACACATGCTAATTCTCCGTTCACACGTGAAAATAATATTGTTCATAGTCCCATGTGTGTAAGTTTCAAAAAAATAAAAAAAAATAAAATATATATATATATATATATATATATATATATATATAATACAAATCACAACACATTTTGAATTTAAAAATTATTTTTTATTATTACTTACGATTAAAATTTATTTGAGTTAATCTAACGGCTGAGATTTCACTTGAGATTATTTTTTATCTCTTAAAATTATCACTTCTTTCTTTTCAAAAATATAGGTCCTACATAAATTATGATCTAATGGACAAAAAAAATTTAAACCTTAGTATATGTTTTATCCACTGGATCAGTTTTCTTAGTAGAACCCACCTCAAAAAAATTTAAAACATATTTCTTTCTCCCTCGTTTCTCTAAAATTAGCAATACTTTTTTTAAATTATTATTTTTTAATTTATTCTCTATTTTGTAACAATATATCTCTTCGTATATGCATGCAATGCATATTTTATTTGATTTTTATATTTTATCTGTTTTTTAGGTTGTAGTGCTCATGGGGGGTGTTTTGAAAAACCAACATTTGAAAAACCAAAAAATATATATATTTTTATTTTTTTATATATTTTTTGTTAGTTTTAATTATTTTGTTATTATTCTATTAAAACTGACTCTCCTAATTTCTTTTTTTTTTAAAAATATTATTTTATTTTTTATATATTTTTTGTTAATTTTAATTATTTTATTATTATTCTATTAAAACTGACCCTCTTAAAAAGTTTTGGGTTTTGATTTCTACACTTCTTATTTTACAATCTACACTTCAAATTTTGTCTCTATTAGGTAAATTATAAAAATGTTCTTGTCTTTTATATTGACTTTTGAAATTACTTTTGTAATTTTATCTAATAAAAATAAAATTTAAAATATAGATCGTAAAATAAAAAGTGTAAAAATCAAAACCCAAAATTTTTACCGAAAAATATAATTTAACCCTCTGAACAACAAAATTCCTGCTTCCGCCGTTGCAAATAGAGTCCACCACCTTCCAATAACGATACCTCCAAGGCATTCTCACAAAAATCCTATGGAGCCTCCTCTTCCTATGGTCCCTCTTCCTGCTGCTCAACCCCACTTCCCTCTCCTCCCCTCCCCTCCCCACCCTCGTTCCGCGCATCTCCCCAATCTCTCCCCTCACCCCCACCCACCAGCACGGGCCCCGCGTTCCACGAAATTCATTAAAATGTCCTCGCAGATTCTCGTCCTGTCGACCACGGTCCTCGCCTCAATCATTTCTTACCCACCTTGACAGCTGTACTTGTACAGATTCTCGGTTTTCATGAGCATGATCTTCTTGAGCATGATCGAATACTTATCAGGGTGGACGGTGTAGATCTGGCGAAGAACCCTACGAGGCGGTTGAGGGTTTGGGCCCAGATCTTGAAGGCGAAGTCGAGTGATTTGGGGTCGATTTCGACGTCGTCGTCACAGATGAGGACGGCGTGGGTGGGGATGGAGGAGGATGAGGAGGGGCGGGGGAGGAAGCGGCTGTTGAGGCTGGGGGAGGAGGGAGGAGGAGGAGGAAGAGGAGAGGTTATGGGAGAGAAGGGCTAGGGTTTGGGAGGGGGTGGAGGGGTTGCCCATAAGACGAAGACGGATGCGACGGTGGGGGAGGTGGAGTAGGCGCCGGAGAGGAAGCGGAGGGGGATTTGGGACTCGGAATAGCCGTTGATCAGGACGGTGAGTTGGTCTGAGCCGCTGAGCCGGAGCGTAGGGTGGTTGGTGGATTGGGGCGGTGGCAGGGGTTCTTGTTCGGGGGAGATGAGTGATTGTGGGCGGAGAGAAATGGAAAGAGAGATCCGTCCTATTAGGAGAAGGAAAGAGAGGATGGTGGGTGTGTCTGGCATTTCCGGCGACTTTGGACAGATTTCGGGGAAATGGGTCAGATCCCAGGTTAGTTAGGCACGTTTCGCTTTTCCCCAAACCCTTTGCTCTTCTGGTCGTCTTGTATTCTTTAGGCCTCGTTTGTTTGCTGCTTTTAAACTTTTTAAACTGCTTATGAATTCTTTGGGTCATATTTAAAATTATTTTGGTTCATTTTAAAAGGAGTAATAAAAAAATAAAAAGACATCATTTTTATGGAAAACTTTTAATAAAAACTCTTAGGGCTTGATTGTGTAAATAAATTAAATTTTATAGTTTTAATTGTAACAAATTAAACTATATAATTTTAATCCGATGATAATTTAAACTATCAATTAATCTCTGTCTACTCAGAGATAACGAACCAATTGATTTTCACCAAAATACACAAAAACGACTTTGTATAGTACTAACTTAGTTTTAAAGCCCTAAAACAATCAATTAATAAAACAAATTAAAAAGATTGAGTTTTGTAATTATTTGAGGAGATCAAATTTTTATGTCGTTTTAAAATAAGAATAGTTCAGTTAGAGTTTTGAAAAGGAAAAAAACTCTATATTACATGGTTTTTATACATTTTTGATGGAAATCAGTTAGTTTCGTTAACTTTATATGAATGAAAAATAATTGATGATTTAAATTGCTACTAAATTACAATTGAAATTATAGAGTTTAGCTTGTTATTATGGTCAAACTCTAGGACTTTTTATAGAATTATGCCTCTCTTTTTTAAATATATAATTTTTTTTTGTTTCTAATTCTTCTACTTAAATTGAATTACTCAGTTTTTTGAACAAAACATTAAAATAATTACTAGAAATAAAAAAGCACAAGTCTGTGGCAATTTCGTGATATAAAATCATTTAAAGGGCAACTTTGGTGGCTTTTTTTTTCCCATTTTTTTTTTCTTTTTCAGATAATAACAGAACGAAAAGGAGTGGAGATGGGATGCTAACTGAGAGTCGCCATGTCTCTTACTCTGATCATGGCTGCAACTGCAAATCTCAATTCTCTACATATGAAGACGAAGATGAAGAAGATTTTGGGATTCGAGCTATCATCATCACTAAAGGGACGTTCTCTACAGCCTATACAGTGCACACCTCTCCAAGAAATCGAACAGGTATGTTATCATAGATCTCTCTCTCTCTCTCTCTCTCTCTCTCTCTCTCTCATATCTCTACGAAATAGTCCCTAATTCCATTGGACTAATTGGACATTTCTTAATCCTACTGGGAGACTATTTAACCCAACAGAACTGATCACGTCAAGGCATTTTTTCCCATAAACTTTTAGGATGTGTTTGGATAAGGATTGGGTGAGTAAAAAAAAAATAAAAATGAAAAAGGTAGATAATTTAATAGTTCCAAAGATTGGATCGAATAACTTTTTTATTTCCGTCTCTTTTTGATAAATGTGAATTTCAAATGAATGGATTTTACATTGAATAAGAATGAGAATAGCTTACATTTTGAATTGGTAGTATGCATATGGAATTTGACATTAAATTTTACAACTTTATTACGATAGATTTTAAATGATTAATTAATAGAAATAACTTGATATGCTATGTAGTAAAAACATATGGAGTACATTTCTTCGATTTCTCAAATGTTATATTTAGACAACGTTTTAGGGATGAATTTGTAGAGAGAAAAGAAAAGTAACTTTTCGTCCATTTAAGTCCCCAACCTTGGACTGTATTTGCATTAATTATTTAGTAAGAAAAAAAGAAATGAAAATAAAAAAAGTAGATAATTTCATAGTTCTGAATGATTAGATGGTCTAAATTTTCGATTTTCATATGAGGGAAAAAGAAATAAAAATTGAAAATGTAGATAATCCAATGGTCTCGAACTGTTAGATTGCATAATTTTTCCATTTCCATACCCTTTTCCCCCACCTAATCTGGCATCCCAACACAACCTAGAGGCTAGAGCTATCGCTTGGACTCTCTTACAAAGTTTAAGCATTTTCTCTATTGGCATGGGCAAAATCTTCCATACCTATACACTCATTTACCCATTTGTTTGCTTCCTTCCTAGATGCCACATATCTCCAAAGGCTGTGAATATCTTTTCCATTCTGCTGCAGATTCACTTTCCTGAACTTCTCTTTCTTCATCCATGTCACCTCTTTCTTACTGTGTTGTCATTTTTTCAATTCGAAGGTGGAAGAACGAATTATGTGTGAACCTTGCAATGGAACCGGATGGTTGCTTTGTGATTTTTGTAAAGGTCAGAAGACCAACGTGAAAGCTGCAAACAATCGGATATACCGGAGATGTCCTGCTTGCAAAGCGGTAAGTAGTTTCTGTAGTATAGTGGTTGAAATCAGAGAGAAAAGATGGGAAACGAAAACTTCTTAATGTTCGACTCCTTTAGGCTTTAGGCAAATGGAGATGGTTTCTTTGTTCTTTTCTTACTCTTTTAACCACTGGGCATTCTAGGGAATTAGAGCTGTAAAAACAACTGTAGAACGAAAAATCGGTCCGAACCGTTGTGGTCAATTCAGTTCATGGATTAGTGAGTTCGATTTTGGTACCAAACTGAACCAGACCAGATAATATCAACAAAAGTATTTTTTTAATAGTTTTATACTAATGTTTCATATCTTAATTTATATTATTGCTTTATATAGTTTTGAATAATTGTCTAACTATATTAAAGACCTTTTGGGAGAGAAAACTATGTTATATTTTTATGCTAAAGGTTTTTTGTTATTAAGTAGTTAATTTTTGGATATGAAGTGAATGAATTGTGTTAAGTAATATAGTGATTGGATGGTAAGAATTTTACCTACCAAAACCATGATTTCAGAACAGGAACATAACCGATATTTTTAGGTTTGGATTGAATTGATTTCAAATTTTTGACAGATTGATTTGATCATAAAACTTCAAGAACCGTAGCATTCGGTTAAGTTCGTGGTTTTACTCAAAATCGAACAAATCTGAACCATGAACACCCTTTTAGGGAATTGTAAGAGGCTAGAGGACTAGTATAAAACCTAGGGTTGTTCACGGGTCGGTTCCGGTTTGGGGTCAACCGACATCCGATCCGAACTAGTCGGATTGAAAAATTTTGGGCCCGAATTCGATCCAATGGATGGTCGGATCGGGTGGGGGGAAAATTATAGATTTTAGTGTAATATTTTATCGGGTTGGCGATTGAATGGCCCGACACCCGATCCGAATGTGTTCGGATTAATTAAAATTCACCCGTTATTCTCCCGTAGAGTGAATGGATTTGGTTGGGTCGGGACGGATCGGTTCGGGTTGGCGGATATTTGCACAACCTTAATAAAACCCAATGATGGTGGTGGTTGCTTCTTATTAGCATTTTTTTTTTAAAAACATAGTTGTGTTTTGCCACAGTTTTTAATTGTGTTTATAGGACAAAAATAACATTAAAAAGTTAAAAAAAAACTAATATTTAAAAAACTCTATTTTGATATTTTTTAACTTATATTTTTAAATAATTAATTTTAACATAAATTCAACTACAATAAACAAGTTCAATCTAGTTCTTCCCCACGTAAAAATATCTGCCACCATCTTGCGTTTGTAATAGGAAACACCCTCTTTGCATACGGGGTAAGGTTGCTTGTGTCTTGACCCTTAGGTCACGGGTTCTTGCATTAGGTTGCCCTTTCTCGTCAGTCGTCTTGACAAATCATTTAGAAAGAAAATTAGTTACAAAACGCTGTCCCTAGAAATTCAGTCTTGGAGTTCAAATATATGTGGGTCGTCGTCATGGTTATTGTTTGTGACTTGTCTATGATATGGACTGATCACCCCCTTTGACAACGAAAGAATCCCAACTGTTGTACCTAATTATTGGCTGCCTGCAGATCGGATGTGTACTATGTACAAACTGCAAAGTTTTCAAATGCGTTACGTTCCCCAACTATAACGATGGTGATGATGTTACCTTCTAAGCCTATTGCTTACTTCGATGCTGGCACACCAACCTCTGCTACTATTAGAGTTGATTCTGATGATTTAGAATTACTTACATTCCAGGTCTTTGGTTTCTTTCTCTTGGGTATATTTTCAAACCCCGGAAGGTGTCGTTTGAGAGGCATTGATGTACTTGCGTATTGCAGGTGGAAAATGCTTAGCTTATGTTTTACGACGAAGTATGTCTTTTGTTGTTCTGATTGGTGCAATTAGCAATTGAGAAGTCACATTGTCTCCATTCTTTGCAAAATGTAAATTCTTTTCCTTTGAAATCGTGTTGGTGATTGAAGATCGAAAAACTTTGCATAAATTTTAAATAGAATTACAGACAAATAGGAAGTGGAATGATCTAGTTACTGCATGTTAGCTTAATAGTTCAAGAGCCAGTGAGGCATAAAGAAGACTGGACTTGCAACTTTGATGAGTAACAAAAGCAGTCAAAACAAAACACCTCATGCCAGATTCGCTCAATCTCCAATTAGCTCATGCCAAACAGATCTCAACTGCATATCCTAAGAGAGGAACAAAACCTATCACCTTGAAAAAGTTCTACTTTTTGGTGGTATATTGCGACGTACCACTAAAAAGTTCCATGAAAAAAAAATGTGTTAATTCAGCCCTGAAAAAGGAGAAAAGCTGTATTAGTCACAAGTGATCTGGGAAAAGACACAAATCCAAAACATAATATTGATAGTATAAAATTAATCAACCAGATGAATTTAAAGACGAATTGGCAAATTTTTGAAAAAATATTGAAATGAATCGACCAATGAATGTGATATGCTCGCCCATAAAATGACTTATTTTTAAAGCTCCTCCAATCAACGTGCAGTCTCGTTTATAGCATGAAAAGTCATTTTCTTGATTCCCATTTTTCCACTTTTAGACAAAAAACAAGGAAACCAATAAAATATTAGTTGAAGAAAGATTTCGTAGGAAGGATATATTAGTCAAATTGAGATTTGCAGTATCAATTCATTACCAGATTCAAGCGGAATTACCAAACATATGCAAATCTGTAGCATTCCAACAGAGGTGAACAGTTCGATTATACAGAGTGCTTATCACAAAATGCACAAAAAATGGCGATATACTTCCAACTTGTCTTCCTCGGCCCTAAGATTTTCTGGGAGCAAACGGAACTTCTCTGTCAAACGATTGCAC
>BRYF01000024.1:17018009-17020509 GCA_030159135.1 Actinidia polygama | reverse complement strand
TCACTAGGAAGATCTATTAAGAACTAAATAGTTCATCCTCATTTGTTTTACATTATAAGTCCAAGCACTTTATTTTGGGATAAAAATAATATTTAAAGTGCTTTCAATTACGACGTATGGCGTAATTTCTCATTGAACTCAATAGATTGAAGGTATCAACCTGTTGAGTTAAGTTTTCACCATGACTAATCAAATTAAGTGGGCAAAGTTCCATCCCGCTTGATATTTTTCACACCAAATCCCTCGCAAGACATTTTGTAAAAAGATCCGTCAAATTTTGACTTGACTTAACATAATCAATGGTTATCACCCCATTAGTTATCAAAATTCTCACATAGTTATGTCTTAGTCCTATATGTCTGGAGTTACCATTATACACTTGGCTATAAACACGTGATATAATCGACTCACTATTATAATGCAAAGATATTGGTGACGTAGGCTTAGGCCACGTTTGAATTTTCAACAGTAAATTTTTCAACCATTCTGCTTCTTTGCTGCCAGAAGCTAAAGCCACAAATTCTAACGGATAAAGCAAGCTAAAAGGCACAGTATGACTCCACGACTTTACCACAACTTCCTAAATTATTTAAAAATAACTATACTTTTCAAAATAGTTAAGTGATTAACAATATATATAAGCACACGCTAAGTGTGTGCACTTGAGATAAAACCATCAAAAAAAAACTTAAGGGAGTTCAGTGAAATTTAAAAAAAATAAAAAAACGTTACAAAAAAAAAAAAATCACAACTTTTTTTCTTCACAAAAGATTATAACATTTACTATAATTATGCATAATAAATTATTTTTATCATACATTTTCCGTAACATTCACTGTAACTGATCATAACATTTTTATGTTACACATCACAACTTTAAATCCCAAACACCTTCATATGTTGATCTACTTGCTATGGTTTCTTCTGCGCAAAGTTCTAGCTTAGGAAATTTACTTGGGCCATCATTTTTGCAAGGCCTAACTAGTAGAGTAATTTTTTATTTGGGCTAAGAGAGGCTAGCTTTTGGACAATTTGGGGGGGCTCAAACACGCCCTTTCAGGGCTTTATGTCAAGGCCGGGCCTGCTCTGAACACATCCAAAAAAAATATAAAGGATAAAATCCACCGATCACCCATGAGGTTTTGTACAAATATAACTACATTTTCTATAAATTTTAAAATTGAACTGACCTCCCTTATTTTTAAAATTTTTGAAAGTATCAAAATTTTCTCTTGGAGCTAATTTTTTTGAAAAAAATGACAAGATTATCCTATTTTTAAGGCTTTAATATTTTTTTTTCTCAACACACCGTTAAAATTAATAGCCATTATCTTTTTTTCTCAAAACAACACTATTTATTTAAATTTTCTTATAAAATTAATTATTTTTGAAATTAATTATTTTCTTTTATAATAAATAATAAAATTCTTTTTAGTAAATACATGACCAATTTTTTTGTAAATATATTTTTCAAAAATCACTTATTGATAAAAAAATCAAGATGCAGTAGTTTGTGAATAGGGAAAGTCTACGGTCACCGAAGAGTTTATCGAAGAGTTTACCGAAACGACTAAAACGACGTCGTTTTGGGATAAAACGACGTCGCATTTCCAAATGGATTAATTCCAAAACGACGTTTAACTCCAAAACGACGTCGTTTTGATCGTTTCGGTAAACTTTTCGGTAAACTCTTCGGTCACTGTAGCACTGCTCTTGTGAATAAATGGTGATGTTCTCGGAAAAATAAATAAATAAATATTTTATAGTGAATTTGTTAATTTTATGATAAAGTTTATTTTTTAAGTATGTTTTGATCATGAATACTTAAAAAATAAAACTATTTAGAGCAATTGTTTTAAAAAAAATATTATTGACAAAACCAAATTGGGTAGTTTTATAAATAAATTGTGTTTTGAAAAAAAAAAATTATTTATTTTAATTTGGGTATTGAGAAAGAAAATATATCAATCTTATCATTTATGTCAAAAAAATAGCTCAATAAAGAATCTCGATAATAATTTCAAAACGATAGAAAAATTAGCTATATTTGTGAGAAACCTCAAAGGAAATAAGTGAGATTTACCCTAAAATTATATCCAAACTTCTATATCTCAAACCCAAATCTTTTAATAGACAAAATCAATACAAAATCCCTTGCATTTTTTAGTGTCCAATGCCAAGAGAACATTCCAAAAACCACCACTTGACACGTATGCATGCATGTCTATGCTACTTTGCAGTTTCCTTTTCTCACTCCACGCATGATTCCTTTCCAATCTATGTAACGATGAGTAAAGGCAATAAAAGGGGTCGCTGACTTCCCAATGAAATGTTCCAAAGAATATATCTTACGATGCTTTGCAGAAATCTTCACCATTACTTAAATTTGAGTGAACTTTATCGAATTGTATTATATTAATAGTGGGTCTTTTACATTGGTCAATAATTATTTTTTTATTGCAATTTTCAATATGTAATCAAGCTAAGGTTTGACATTAAT
>BRYF01000024.1:16995509-17003009 GCA_030159135.1 Actinidia polygama | reverse complement strand
TATCTAATTTAAAAAAAAAAAACTATAGACGGGAAAAAAACAGTTTATTTATTTTTCAAATTACATGATTTTTTTTTATATTTTCGGAGTATTCTCCTCAAAAGAAATTAAAAGGTGTAAAAATTTGATAAAAAATATTAAAAATTTATTAAAAACAAAAAAATCAAAAAAACTCATCGCTCAAACTGGGCTTAAAATATAAAATGGAGACACAATGGGTGTGAAATTATTTTATTTTTGGGTCTGACACTCATTTCAGTATCTCAAAATATTCTTAGATAATTCTTTCTAAATGAATGAGAATTTCCTGCAGTAAGGACAACATGAAGTTCTGTTACCTTGTAGATGTGACAGTCTCTGAGTGGGCACTTGGTAGAAATTAATAACCCCTAATAAATGCATTTGAAAAACTTTTGTTATTAATTTCTACCAATGGGCCACTGAGAGACTGACATATCCACATGGCTGCAGGACTATTTGTTGTCCTTACCGCAGGAAATTCTCATTCTTTCTAAATTATTTTTTATACACTTTTTACTAATGGGTCAAAATGAACCACCATCCACTCTAACTAATCTATTGAATATTTCCTAACCTTAGGCATTAAGTTTGTAATCTTTGCTCATCAATGCCGTGGACGTTAATAGACCTTTTTTAACGTTTGGGACAAAGATTTGTCAATCAAAAATAATTATTTAGGGTTGTGAAAGCTGCTTGGAGCAACTTTAGGGTTTAGGTTTTGTTTAAAACTAATAAAACATACACTAAACGCTAATTAGAGTCAAGGTTTTGAAGGTTACATGCTAGCAAAAAGCTAAAAGCCAATAAAAGAGACAATCCAAACACAGTCCTATTAGTTTTTATTTTTATTTTTGTAAAGATAAAGAAGTTGTTCATAATTACATAATTAGTAAATTTAAAAATATAAATATAAAATAATTTTATTTGGCATTACATCAATCACTCTAATATTAAAAAGATGAAAAGTCATACAAGAAAGTTTTAAAAAATATAAAAATATGTAAAAAAGCTAAAAAGAAATTAAAAAAAAGTCATAATATATATTATAATGTATAATAAAAGTCGTAAAATGTGTATAAGTTAACTGGCCAGTGGTTCCATATGCTATGTTTGAAGTCACAAGCAATGATAAATTTATTTTAAAAGTTAATCATTTTACTTATATAATGTTTAATTAAGAGTGATATAAATTTGTGTAGCAATTTTGCAATTTTTGTATAGAAACATAAACAATGATGACCTGAGCCCCTAACGTACCGTGCCCGTAAAACTGTATAGAGTCAATTCCTTGGTATTTGATACCCTGCCAAGTCCCAGCTTACAAGAAAGGGACACCAAAGTCATAGAAGGTGAAACTGATAGTTACACATTCATTTTTTCTCTCACAAACACAAACAAGTGGATCCGTCTTAATTAGAGTTTGAACGGGTGTGTTTTTGGATGGTGAAAATCAGATAAGAGAAGTCATGGAATTGCTAAACATACTCCTTAAATTTCTCTTTACGCCTGTGTGTACAAGCTTTTGTGGTGATCGTTTTATGATGCAAGTTGGGAGAAGAAACTAGTTTTGAAGCTACAGTTACATTTATTAAATAGACGAGAAAAGGAGGGTGATTGCGTAGAGAGGAAGGTCTAAAGATCAACGCCTGACGTCGGAAGATACACAATGAAGGTATTGCTGAGGGAGGGAAGTGGTTGAGGTGGCGCAAGGTGGCTGAGGGAGGGTAGGTGAGGTAGGCGTGGCTGGGAGGAGTTTTGGAGGATTTGCACGAAGCGAGGAATGATTTGGGGTGGCAGCAGAAAGAGGGGGATGTACGTGGCTACACAGAGCAAGGGAGGAGGGGAGGGGATAAGGGTCGATAGAAAATGTTTTATTTTATTTTATTTTATTTTATTTTTGAGAAAAAAAATATAAACAACTTTTGTGGGGAGATTTTTTATTTTTTATTTGGCTTAGCTAGGGGCAGAACTGCCAGGGTTCGTTTGGTTGGAGGATATGGGAAGGGATAACTTTTAAAGGGGATAACTTTTAACTTTGTTTGGATACTTTTTAGAATGGGTGAATAAAGGTGGGGATAAGAAAAAAAATATAGAGAGAGAAACAAATATAAAATATTTAAATATTAAAAATATATATTTTATTTCTCTCTCTATATATAAAATAAAAATATACATTTTGTTTCTTTTTATATATTTTTTTTCTTATCCCACACTTCCTTATCCCACAAGATAACTTTTAGTTAGGGTCTAGGTCACCCAAAAATTATCCGTCCCTATCCACCTGTTGGGGAAAAAATTATCCGGGGGCGTAAATTATCCGCCCCTATATCCGTCAGCCAAACGCGAGAGGTAAAAAATTATCCGGGGAAAAAAATTATCCCCCTCCTAATCCACCAGCCAAACATGCCATAATATAAAAAACTTCTTTTCTGGGGAGAAAAAGAATTGGGTGTAAATAGACTTATCCCATAAAGAACTTTAAGAAAACTATGATTAAACCAAGCATACCTCGCTTTGCGTCGTAGCTTCTCTCTCACCTCTCTCTCTCTCTCTCTCTCTCTCTCTGTGTGTGTGCGTACATAGACTCT
Source organism: Actinidia polygama (assembly GCA_030159135.1). Classification (NCBI taxonomy): domain Eukaryota; kingdom Viridiplantae; phylum Streptophyta; class Magnoliopsida; order Ericales; family Actinidiaceae; genus Actinidia; species Actinidia polygama. Next base: position 17,000,400 of record BRYF01000024.1, on the reverse strand, counting down.
GTATCTCCTCTCTCTATCCGCGCATTGAACATGCAACGGCAGTCTCTCGGCTCACCAGGTTCAAAGCTCCACATTCATGGAGTATTGGGAGCCAAGGAAGAGAACCTCACCGGAGAAGACCAGAAGCGGCAGGATCAAGTGTCTCCGCACGGCGCCGACGACGACGAGGACAACGACAAGTCACAGAAACCTCACAAATCGACTCCGAAACCCGAGAAATTCATTCACCTCATTCCGATTCTCACCGTCCTCTGCTTCCTCGTCCTCTACCTCTCCTCTCACGATCCGTCTCAGAAAGGTAAAGCAAAAATCAACAAATGCGATTCAGCATCCGTAGTTTGGGTCTATAAATTGCTCATTCCGATTTGTTCTCTTATTTCAGACTTGGCTCAGGTCAGCGGATTTCACCAATTGGCCAAGCCTATAGCCAGAGGTATAAAATAATGCCAGATTGTATTGAGAATTTTGTGTTGTTCGTTTTTTTTTTTTGATTATTTGTGTTTTTTTGTGATTTATTCTGTATAGATTCAACTGAGACTGACGATTTGGAGCGATTCTTGGATATCAAGAAAGGCGATGTTTTGGCGATTCGGAGCTTGAGGAACTTACAAGAGATCGAAAAACAAGGCCCGAAATATCGGCTTCACCGGAAAATCGGCGGTTCATAGTACGCATTTTCCGGGCATCTGCTATTATGATTATGCTTTTCTCTCTCTACACCCTTCCCGGTCTTCCATGTTCTGAGTTCACAGATACGAGTACGATACCGTCGGTGGGGCTCGCACGTGCGAACTCGGAAACTATTTTTTTCACGCGTGTACGTGCAATTATGCATGTTAATTTGTTGTTTTGTGAACGCGACTCGGCGCGTGTGATGTGTAGGAAGAAATATTTGTTTATTTATACAGTTTAAAGCCAAAAATAATTCGCAGGGAAATGATTTGTGGTGTTTGCGGTAATCACGCTAACGTGCGCCTCCGGAGAGGCTTATGGTAGCACAGATGGCATAAAAGTGCGCCGGTGTGGTTGGATTCCAGCTGGAAAATTCGAACCGTTGCAGCACCTCGTGGTGCGGTTGGGGTTTGCCAGCTGGAAAGTACTATAGGTACTAAATGCCATTATTTCTTGTAATTAACTAATTGGGGCAAGTGGTCCCTCAACTGGATAAGTTATTGTTGAACTTCGATTTTTATTTTTTTTATCGAGTGATGATTTATAATATACTCACTTTCTAAATTATTTTAGGGTATTTGAGTCATTTTATCTAATAAAAGCAAATTAAAGAGGTGTGTGAAAATAATTATTATTTTGCATTTCTAGTGATACACTTTCTTTTTTGTTTAAAATTACACAAGAATTTCTCGTGTAGTAATTTCTTCCACAAATTTCACTAATGCCCAGTTGGGCTAGTTTTTTTTTTGTTGAGTTTTTAGCTTTTTGAGAGTTTTTCAGTGAAAAAATTCACTGTTTAATAAAAATTATATTTTTATGTTCCTTTTAACAAGAGAAATTTGAAAATATAAAATAGTTAAATTTATAAATAAAAAAAAACAATGCCAAAAAATCTAAGTTATTTATCGAACGAAAATAATTTTATAAAAATTAGGCCCAACCACCCTTAAAAAATAGTGTATTTGTATAAAGCGAACCGGTGAAAATTACTCTTGATTGAACTTTCGGTTATGAACATAAAAGAAAGAAATGATTCTCTAAAACATTAGAGCTCATTTGGCTGGAGGATATGGGAGGGGGATAAGTTTTAGAGGGGAATAACTCTCAACTTTGTTTGGATACTTTTTAGAATTGGTGGATAAGAGTATGAGATAAAAAATAAAATATATAAAAATAAAATAAAATATAGAATATCTAGATATTAAAAATATATATATACATATATAAATATCTAATATAAAAATATACATACATAATATATATATATATATATTTTCTTCCTTATCCCTCACCCTTATTCTCCCTGATAACTTTTAATTAGGTGAGGGTCACCCATAAATTATCCGCCTCTATCTGCATGTTTGGAAAAAAATTATCCGAAGAAAAAAGTTATCATCTTCTATATTCTCCAGCCAAATACCGAATAGGAGGAGAAAAAAGAAGAAAAGAGTTATCTCCTCCCATGTCCTCCGCCAAACAGGCTCTTAGGGTATGTGAAATCACATGGAGGTGCCATCATGGAAGGGCCCTTTTCTTGGAACGCTGAATAAAATTACTGGGAGTGCCCGGACAATTGTTACCATGGGCCCCTCCCTCCTATACGTGATTGACAAAGAACGCCATATACGTGGCAGAGCATCTACATAATCATCACACATAGGATTCTGCTCTCCTGTGAAGCCATGGAAAGTTGACAATTTTTTAAGAGAAAAGATTCCTGTTTCTAGAATAGGACTCCATTGCTTGGCTTGTAAGGTTTCAGTGGGCGAGTATTAGATTAGATTAGGCTTGAAAGTAAGGCATGTTTGGCTTAGATTTTTTAACTGTGTTTTGATAAAAATTTATATATTTTTTTGCCTATTTGGCATAGTTTTTTTATTTATTGTATGGGTGAATGATATTTTAAACTGATTCTTCAGGTCCGTTTGGCCTAAATTGTTTAAAAAATTCATGAACTATTGGTGAATTTTTTACTAATTTATAGCTAAAAACTAGATGATTTTTTAGTCATTCCAAATAAAAAAATTTAATTGTTCATCTCACTTTTTATATTTTAGCCAAAATTAAAGAAATTGAGATTTTTTAACTAGGCCAAACGTGGCCTAAAAGTAACCTTTTCATTACTATACCAAACTTTGGACTCTGTTTGGATTAATGGGAGTGAGTGGACACGGGGTCACTGCGCACAAGCTCCTGCAGGGTTGCAAACTTTGGACTCTGTTTGGATTAATGGGAGTGAGTGGACACGGGGTCACTGCGCGCAAGCTCCTGCAGAGTTGCAGGGAGTCAAAACGGCGTCGTTTTGAATTCGTGGAGCCCAAAACGACGTTATTTTGAGAGAATACATTTTGGGGGCTAAACGACGTCGTTTTGGGCTCTCTGCAATCCCGCGGTGCAGGAAACTCTTCTCCGGAGTGAGTTGTAGTTGGACTTATGTTAATAACTGATTATTCAAAAACAAGAGTTGAAAACACAACCAAATTCAGCTTCTTAAAAAATACTTTATTTCTTCATTTTTTTTGACCATCAAGCAATGGCAAATATCCCCTCGCAATTTCTAAGATAAAAAAAATTAAAATTTATAGCAAATAAACTGCAACAAATATCCCCCAAGGATTTGATGGGAAAAAAAGAAAAGCAAATAAAAAAAATTAATGGCTCTAATGATCCAAGTTTATTCTTTTTTTTTTTTAATTTTTTCTCTACAAATCTTTAATTCAAATATAACCTTAGTCTTCTTCTTTTTTTTTTTTATTAGAGGAGTGTCAAGAAAGTTAGTCTTTAATCACCTATTTTTGATTTTATAATACTTGAGTGTTTGTTGTAACTGAATTTAAGTTAAAAGTTAATTATCCAAAAGTAAAAGTTAAAAATGACTAAAATAGAGTTTCTTAAAAATCTTTTTTATTTTTTAATTAATTTTGGTCTATACACAAAAATAGAATTTGTGTCGAACATTTTTGGTCGCAAAAAAAAAAAAAAAAACTACATCAAAATATAAAGAAATTACATCAGATAAATTCAACTCCTCAGAAAATGTCAAAGGATACTGACCAACCATTAACTATTGGAATCAAACTTGTAAACGTCATCAGACTTTTACCTCGAAATGATAAGATGGTCATCACTTACATCATTCTGTAATTTTGTGTGTGAATTTTTTTGTAATATATCATCAACCAATTAAAATTGAAATCTGGTAGTTCATCATCAGGACTTCTTAGGTCATGTTTGGGTAGGGGTTTTCATATTTTTGTTTAAAAAATTCAATTTTTTTTAATGTATTTGGGATAAGTTTACGTGAGCGCATGAGAATTTATTTGTTTTTTTGCTTAGGCAAACAGATCCTAAAAAGTTTTCAGAACACTTATTGAGTTTTCAGAAGCTTTAAATTCTTTATTTATACTTGAAATTCAACATTTGTTTAACTTGATTTATGTCTTTCTCTCTCTAGATTATGCTTGTTTAAACTAAAAATTGTGATAATTAAGATTTTTAAAAGGGTTCCAATTCGTACAACATCGTTTTCTCAATCATGCTTGTGGGAAGTGTTTTGAAATCCAGATCGGTAATCGAACTGAAAAAATAACCGGATCACGGGTCACTGGTTCAACCGTCGAGTCAACTGTTATTGACCCGTGATGTAATAATTATGTCATTAATTTATTTATTAATAGTAATAAAATATATTTTATTTTTTTAGATTAACTTTTATACTTAAAACCTAAAAATATGAAATTAAAACATAAATTTTTTTCTAAAACCGTGAACCAGCGGGTTAATGACCGGTTCAATACCCGGGTTTTCGATTCAACTGCGGGTTTGACTGAATTTTTACCAAAACGGATTTTGACGGCCGATCGAACCGTTTATTTGACCAATCGAACCGGCCGAGTCAATCCGAGTTTTAAAATCATGCTTGTGGGAACTAGTAGTTGTCCTTAAACTATGTAAATAAAAACTGACGAGTGACTAAAATTGTGATGAGTTAAAAAATTTAAAATTTAATTTATTTAATTTAAAAGTATAAGATTTAATTTTTTATTAAGTTTAAATCTTAAGATTATTTTTGTAATTTTTTCAATTTTCTTTTATCCAAGTGATGATTGGACAACGAACATTACGCAACTCCTCCACACACACTCTCTCTCTCTTTCACACACGCGCGAGGGGGCCCACCGTCACTAGTGGAGGTGGAGCCTTCCGAACATGATCCTCT
>BRYF01000024.1:16973009-16975509 GCA_030159135.1 Actinidia polygama | reverse complement strand
GCTGCTACGTAAGGAAATTTATTTCTATACTCCTATTTTAGAGTGTAGAAATTATTTTCCAATGGATATTTGTACTAATGGAATTAACATAGGCAGATGTCTCATTTCTTACTATGTCTCATTTCTTACTCTATAATACTATAACTTTTATTGTATTTTCCCTTCGTATCCTAGACTATAAAAGTAGACTATAAAAGAAAGAGAAAAAAAAGTCAAAATAGATCTGAGTCACTCTCTCCCTATATTATATCTCTACTCTTTATCTACTATAGCCATAACCACACCACCTTTGTGTGCCACAACCACATTGTTGTCGCCGATATCACCACCATGTCACCGCGACATAATCTCCACTATCAAATATCTTTCTCTCTTAAATCTAAGATCTACAACGCTGTCATGACCTTCCACTACCACCGGCCGCCACAGTGTCGCACCATGTTTTTCGCCATTACTACCACACTACAGTTGTAGTTTCTGCCATCACCGTCTTTCCTCCACTCTCTATCCTATTTGATATCTACACGCCTTTATGGCCGTCCACTATCACCGACCGCCTCCATCGGTGTCAAATCTCTTTCTCTCTCTAAACAAAGTTTTATTTTTAGTTTATTTCCTGTGTAGGTATAGTTTTTTAAAAAATCAATGGTGAACAAATTATTTTTAAGTTTTTGTGAATGAAAAAATCATTAAAAGTTTAGTGTTAAATTTATCTATTGAAAAGTTAAAACTTATTTTTGTAATAGTTAAATTTATCTATTTGAACAATTAAGTTTATTTGTCACAGTTAAGTTTATTCGTTTGAATAGTAAAGTTTATGAATTGAGTTTATTTGTTCGAAGAATAGTTAAATTTATCTATTTGGAGTTTGTTGTGGTAAAAAATGGTTAAAAATTTGTAGTTAAATTTTATGATTCGAAATAGTAAAATTTATGGCAGTTAAGTTTTATTATTTTGAAATAATAACAATGAAATTTTATTCTTTTTCACCGCCATCACCGCAAAAAAAAGAAGTTAAATTATACTGTTTGTTATTTTAAACGTTGGTCACTCAGTGAAATTTGGCCGTAACAAACAATCAATTTCATTGTTTCAGGTCGCCGGTGACCGGCTAAAAAAGTCGTTGGTTGGCCACCAGCAATTGGTGACCAGCAACAATAGTACACGTGCAACTTGGGTATAAAAAAATTATGACAATGATATACAAAGAAATTTGGGGTGTATGGATAATTTTTTTCGATGTTTTGGCTAAATAGAGTTTGGATTTTAAAAAGATTTAGATCGACTAATTGAGCTAAAAAGGTACTCTCATGTAGCTATGGCCAATGCCTTTTTTTATTTAGAAAACGTATGAGTTGGTTCATAAAAAATCTTACTGTAATAATTTTCTCCCAATCCTTTCAAATTTTTAACCTCGACCAACTGAAATATCCAACTAAGCCTATTTTGGACTATATTTCTCTATCTAATTAGTTGCTTTGATTTTGATTTTTTTTATTTTTAGTGATTTTTTCCCACTTTTTAATCAAAATTTTATACTTTTCTAATTCCTTTTTCTAAGAAAAATCTTAAAATATATTTTTTTTTGCTCAGATTTGAGAAAAAAATCTACTAGTAGATAAAAAAAATGGGGGACTATTCACTAATACTCCCTTAAAAGAAAAACCATTTTTATTAATATGTGAAATTATTTTTTCTTTAGTGAATTTTTTTCTCAAATCTAAACAAAATTTTTAGATTTTTAGATTTCTCTCATAAAAAAATAAAAAAATAAAAATTTCTGATTAAATAGTGTTTTTCCCCCCTAAAAAACAACTTCGAAGACTAGAGACGCTAAATCTAAAAAAAAAAAAACACCCAAATTAATTCAATTTTTATCTGAATCTCCCTCCCCAAAATTTGTGGGTCCCTCACTGGTTGTCAAACCCCTCATCAAACTATATTTATAAAGCTCATCGACCCTATTTCCATTTGGGTTGCTATTGCAACATTGCTAATTTGCTATACTTCAATGAAGTTCCGAAGTTAGCATTCAGTCTGTCATTTCGTTCTATTTAGCTATAGCTAGAGACATTCCGCTGAATTTTTGCAAAACCTTTTCCCTAGCTTTCATGATGGAGCCAAACAAATGATATCTTGATTTGATCTTTTTTGAAAGAAAATGAAAGAAATATCACTTGTACAATGGAAACAATAACGCTAAAATATAATTATTTGACGATGTTCACGACCCAATTTTACTAGCCATTCAACCTCTATTCAATGATCGGAGATGCACTTTACACTGAAAAATGAGCACACAACTTTAACGACATCGTCTCACAAAAGAGTGAGTTCCACGATTTATGAGGGACACAGTAGAACTCACCCCACTGATATTCTGTTTTCTTTGTAAGATAGGCCCTTCTTTCTACTATACTTGTTCAGTCTTTGTCTAATCCAACTCTTATTCAAAATTTCCAATCCACCTGTATGCGTCTAAATGCATATCGAGTCCCAC
>BRYF01000024.1:16863009-16865509 GCA_030159135.1 Actinidia polygama | reverse complement strand
CACCTCCCTCCTCTCCATGCTCGATTTCTCCCCAAAATTTGATCCAGAAACTGAAATAATTTTGTGGGTTCGGTTCGGTGGGTGAGGAAGAGAGAGATTTTAGAGAGTGGGGGGAAGAGAAATAGAGAGAGACGGGGGTCCCAAAAAAAAAGTTTGGAGAAATTGCTCAAAGGATCCCAGAGTTTAACTCTTGTTACAAATAAAGCCCGACTTTCTAATTCTTCAACAGTAAAACCTGGTTTCAATTTTAGCCATTCATTCGTCTCCGTTGAACTGAAGAGGGATAGATTTCTCAATTTATTCACATCATTTTCCTTCTTATTTTTTCCCTCCTGCAAGCCACTATTATTATAACCATTGAGTGCCACTTACGACATGTGCCCCACGTTTTTGCTATCTTCAAAAGGTAGAGATGACGGGGGTGGGGTGGGTAAATAGGGGACGAATGATGGTGGAAAGGTCACTTAATGGTGGCGATTCGTGGGGATGACAAGAGGAAAGAAAACAGAGGAAGCTGAAAGTGTATAAATTGAAAAACCTACCTGTCCAATGTTAGTCATTGGAAACTTAGAAGGACAGATGTGTTCGAGCGAAACCAATTTGGAAATATAAGGTTAATTTGAAAATTTGGAAAAACTATAGCTCAATTTAAGACAAGTTAAACTATAGGGTTACTCATGTAATTTTGCCAAAAAATCGATGCTGTCGTTTTCTTTCCGTTTGGCACACTCCGCTCTCTCTCTCTCTCTCTCTCTCTCACTCCATCGGCCCTCATGTCCGCGTCATCTATTTATGAAGAGCGCATATTCGTAGGTTCTTTTGGCCAAAAAGTTTGACAAAAGGAAAGCAATTCAGCATAGTTCAAATGTTCAAACATCCAAACGGTATCTTCAAAGCAACCTCCGGTCAGTTTCGTCTATTTTTTTTTTAATATTATTGGGTCAATTAATTTTTATCCCTTCGAGTTTGATCAAAATTTTATTTTAGTGCTTATTGTTTTAATTTAAACAGAGTAAAATTTATAATTTTAGATCAGTTATAATGTTAACTCTGTGTCTAACAATGTTAAATTATTGGATGAAAAATTCGAATTATAAGAATTAGAGTGAAACTTTGGTCAAATCCGAAAGGGTAAACAAGAAATTAACTATTCTTTTAATTTTTAAGGAAATCTTTTAGCATGTAATCATATTTTTTCACTGTTCTTTTCTTTTTCATCTGATTTTGATAATATATATATATACTTTTTAATTTATCCTATTAAACTAAAAGTTATAAATATGGATTATATCTTAAACAAGTTCACCAAATTTTGTCTATATCACTTTTTTTCCAATTTTATAAAATATTATACATTTTTACTTGCCTCTAAACCAAAAGCATTTAAAAGTAAAAAAAAAAAAGATAATAAGTTTTAAAAAGTTCACTAAAGATATATAAAAAAACAGTATCTTTTTAACGATAAATTATTTAGTACTCTTAAGGCAAATTCTAGTGGTGCTCTAACATTTGACTAATTTAAAACAATGAGATTCATTATTTTTTGACTGTGTTGTGCTAACATATGCACATTTGTCATATAGGCCTAGCTGAACATTGATAGACGTTGTCCTTTCTGATCTCATGTCCCACACTAAGCGCTTCAGAAAAAGTAGTTCAGTTCCGAAAAGAGGAATGAATAGCCAATGCTCTAAGAGCATCAAATAATTCTTATTTTTTAACAATTGTCTTTAAAAAGATAATATTAAAATTGATGGTACATTACACTCATATAGAATGTACAACCCTTCTAAAAGTCTTAATTGTTGCACTTAGGACGCTTGTTACCAAAATCCTAAAAAAAAATTAATAAGAGGAATTTTATATTGCACATACTCTTATGTAGAAATTAGAATGTACAATCCTTTTAAATATGTTAATTAATACCTTTAGAATACTCGTTAATAAAATTAAAAAAAAAAGATTAGTAAAAGGAAATGAAAAGTAATTTTTTATCAAAATTAAATAAAAAAAGAAAAGAAAAGTAAAAATAATGACTACAAACTAAAAAAAATATTTAAAAATAAAAAAGAAAGGTTAATTTTCCTTTTACACCTTTGAGTTTTATCGAAGTTTCACTTTAGTACTTATAATTTTAACTTTCCATAAAAAAATCCAACACCATAAGGTATATAGTTAACATTGCAATAGATCCAAAACTATAAAATTTACCTTGTCCAAGTTAGAACTATAAAGACTAAAGTGAATATTGAGTCAAACTCAAAGGGATAAAAGTAAAGTTAACCATAGAATATCTATCTATTTTTAATGATTTTTTGTTGTTATTGTTGTTGTTGATCAAAGTATTATATTTTTTTATTTCTCTGAATGAAAACACTATCAACAGGTAAAAAAATAAAAAATAAAAAAAACTACTAAAGAAAAAATAATAATTTTACTCGGTAAATAAGATATTTTTTTCTCTTTAGCTTTTTTTTTCCACAATTTTTTTTTTAGTTTT
>BRYF01000024.1:16850509-16858009 GCA_030159135.1 Actinidia polygama | reverse complement strand
GGGATGCCTGTAGCAAGCCCACGAATTTGCTTTTGGAGCGAAAAAATACTTGTTATAATTCATCTAATTGCAACTTGTTCTGAGCTATTTTAGTATTTTTTTGGTTTTTCGTAAATGTTTTTGTCATTTAATTAAAATTTTATACGTTTTTAATTTCTTTTGAGTATAGGAAATTTTAAAAATATAAAAAAAATATCGAATTTGTAATATAAATAAATTTATTTATTTTTAAATCTTAAATTTTCAACTAGAACAAATTTGTTAAATACCTATCTATTTTTGTAATAGGAATCGGGTCTACCCCTTTACTCTTGGAGGCATTGGACAACATAATATTTTATTTTATTTAACGAATAGGAAAATATATATGTTTTCTTCTTGTGTCTTTAGATCAGTAATATTATTTGAATCCATGAAGTATGATTCGTATGAACTCTAAGGCTCCCTTTGGATACGTAGATTTTAAATGCATATATTTGAAATCTATAAATTTTTAATTTCTAATTCCCATATATTTCAAATTAATGCTCCTTGAACGTCCAAAGTACACAATCTTCTAGGAAAAATATTTGGAAATAACTAAAAATGAATATTCAGTCTGCTTGTTCTCTTGAAATAATATAGAAAAAGCATTTGGTAACAAGAATATAGTTTGATCCAATGAGTATTCCAAAATTGCAAGGGGATTCATGGAATAATTGACTTGTGTACAATGAAACAAAAAGGATAAGCGTCCAAATGGTCCTTATAGTTTGCTTCAACTACCATTTTAGTCCTTCCATTTTCAAATTAAACTTTCAATTGGTCTTTATAGTTTGCTTCAACAGCCATTTTGGTCCTTCCATTTTCAAATCGCACAATTTGAGAGACAAAATCGAACTTTCTCATTCCAACTCAATTATCATTGAAAAATTGCCCAAATTCCATCATGAATTGCCATCAAATGATGAAAAATATTGGTTACCTGGAGTAAATCCGTCCAAAAGCCTAACAGTCATACTAGTTGGACTGATAGTTAGTCAAGAAAAGCAAAATTTAATGTTAAATTGTGAGATTTAAAATTATGGGAACCAAAATAGAAGTCAAGAAAAACTACAAGGAGTATTTTAACAATTTATTCCAAAAATTTAATTAACTTTAAAAATTACGACTTTCTTCATTTTGTTCTTAAAAATTAAATAACGAATTCCATTGATTTCAAATATTTTGATATATTTGTTATCGAAACATGCTCGATAGATTTGAAATAAGTATTTAAAATTAACGTATCCAAACAGAGTCTTAATTTATTTATTTCTGAATTTTTGACAAAAAAAATTATGTTTGGAGAAACAACAAGATTAGCCTTATTATATTAAGGCTTTCATATTTATTTATTTATTTATTTTTGTAATAAATACTAAAAAGATAATTAACAACTGAGCATAAAAAAAAAACTAATTAACAGCTGGCATAATTGAAGGTTAAGAATGAGCAGGGCTTTCAATCCTACGGTGAGAATGTTTTGAGTAGTTTTTGCTTGTTGCCCACGCCTAATCACAAGATATTTAACAGCTGTCATCCACTCAAATTCTTCACATGCCTCTCCAAACCGTCAATTAACAGTTGGCATAATTAAAGGCTGAGATTGAGCCAGCCTTCCAATCTACGGTGAGATTGTTTTGAAGGGTTTTTTGCTTGTTGACCCACGCCTAGCCACAAGCTATTTAACATCAGGCATCCTCCCAAATACATCGCAGGCCGCTCCAAACCTTCACATCCTCGATCACACTTTACCTTCTCTCTCTTGTGTTTTTCGTATATCTGTTAGAGCTGAGGGAGTGAAGAACGTGATCAGATCCCTCCAACAGATCCGTCCCTCCTTTATTGAAGAAGGTGATCAGATCGATGACCATTACACTTCTGTTCTCCCATTGGGTCTGGTGAGTTTGTTGTTATATTTTCAAATCTTTTTGGGTTTTGTGGGGGCGTCGAAGTTTGCATTCTCTTTTCAAGGATGTAGTTGAATTAGAAGAATTAGAAAAACTAATTGTGATTTTTTTTTTGTGGTCGAAGTTTGCATTCCCTTGCATGGTTTAGATATAAGGTTATTGTAGGTTTTTTTTAATCAGTTCTAAATTTGAGGTCATTTTAGCTTCTTTAGGCAGAGCATGAGATATTTTTATATTTGCTCGGAATTTGTGGATAGGAAATTCGTAAGGTGTGAGATATATTTATAATTTCTTGGTATTTGTGGAGAGGAAATTCATAAGATTAATAGATTGGTTAGAATGACTTCAGAATTTCCACTATTTCTCAGATGCATCTCAATGATGCATGTTATTTTCATCTCCAGAACAGATATTTCATGTACTTTTTCTATATTTCGTAGAATGTGTAAACCAGAAGATTTTGAGATCCAAAATTTTGAACCAAGGAGAATTTGTCTTTCTCAAGAGGCTTGCCTCTAGGTTTAGTTTAGAGGGCTAGGCATCTGATCCGCATACTAATGATTTTCTTCTTTCAAGTATATTCCTCACAATTTAGCTGTACATTTTTAGTTTTCCTTTTGCATATTAAGGGTCCATTCATCTTCTTTTTAACAAAGTACATAACTTCCTATAGCTAAATCGATCCGACCTTAGATGTATATGATGAACAGGAATCATTAACTAGGGAAACGTCATTGTTTTCTGTTTTAATATTTTTATTGCTAAAAAATTTCTCAAAGTGGGGATTACAGTATCCCCTACATCAATCCCTTTTCTAACAAAGTAAATGCTTTGCCATAAACAAAATCTAGTAGTCGAGATAGTAATTTGACACCATTGCATCAACACTATGTATTCTACCTTAACCGCTTCAACTTGCTATATTGTGTTTTTTCATTCGTCATAGTGTGCAAACAAGTTTATTAATTTTTTAGTCTCCAAAGTCTAACCAATCTTTCGTGATAGTGATTTGGTTACTGATTTCTTATTCTTCTATATCCCATCAATTTTCAGGTGAACGTCCTAGATTTTTTCGCATCCATAGTACCTATCGTCATGATCTAAAGATGTACAGCTTAGATGAGGGTCATGTACAGGTTTAGCCTCTGATGTACATTGGTATCTTTAGTTAAACTTTTTGTGCTCCGATTTTTCATTCGAATTTTGATATTGATTTTATTTTTGTATTGTTGAGCGAGTGCTCCGGTTCCCCCTTCCTTCATGTCTAATCTTTGTGTGATCGAAGTTGTGGTTGCCAATTTTGTAACATCAGTAGCTGACAAATCGTTGTTTATTACTGGCATCATTTATAAGATATTTGTTCACATATGTCTGCAGCTGCATTTGAAAAAGGCCTCCTGGATTTGGAGGGACAATTAACACCAATCCTGGCTGAGGTTATCTATTTTTGAAGGGTTCACTTATCAGCAAAGATTCTTCTACATTGGATGGTCTTTGACAATCCCAGTATTGAGATGGAAGAGTCTAAGGTTTGTTGTTCTCTTTTTTCTCTATGGAACTGTCTTCATTTTTTTTGACAAGCAAGCAATATTATGAGCAAAAAGAGGAGAATATTACAATGAGGCTTGACAGAGCCCAAATGGGCACACAAGAAAAACTCCTCAACCAAGGACGCTCTGACCTAGCCTTAAAGATATAAACTCTATGTTGGAACTCTATCTTCATGTCTTAATATAAAAGAGCGTCAGGTCGAAAAATCATTTGCTAGATCTGGTATAAAGATAAACTAGTGTTTTTCTTTTTATTCTCCTTACATGTTTCTTGATTCCATTCGACCTAGGGTAATGCGGCTACCAATAGTAGGATACTATGAATGCTTGCTAGATTGGGTGACTGTCGTTTATTTCTCTATCTTCTATTTTTTTTGTGCATTTAGTTTGCGTTCTTAAAATATTTCCATAATGAGCTAAATATCTATGTAGATAACAAGATGGCTATCATCGAATACTAAACTCGAGTCCCTGTTGTTGTGGTATTGTCTTGTTTGTTACATGAACTTTGTGTACAGGTAGGTGTGGGTATGTGAAGTGTTGTATTCATCTAATTTCCCATATGTTGTCATGGCGGGTAAGGCACCATATTCACATTTATTAATGTACTTCCTTTACTTTTAAGGTCGATTTTTTCCCGGGTAACATCCCCACTATAACTGAATGAAATATTAGCTTAAAAAAAATAAATTACTGTCATCTTTTATAACTATTTTGACGCAATAACTTGTACAAGTCTGATGAGCCACATCTGCTTTTTATTGGCAAGCCTAGTCATGCTGATTCTATTCTAGTGAATAGGAGAAATTCATTCATGCAGAGAGGTATGACCTTGTCTTTATCTTCTGTTCATTTTCAGATATCCTTTCATTTTCACTTGTTTGCAAGCTGTTTGAGTTGCTGCCATTCATAATCTAGACGGTTTAAGACAATTTCATGGGTAGCAAACTTTCGTAACTACAATAGGATAATAATTTTGTGGAGATATAGTCTTCTATATAATAAGTCAGATTAGTTTTTTGAAAATATATTATGAATTAACAACCAAACTTGTTTTAGTGGAGAGTTTGATGGTCTGATCTCAATTTAGAAAGTGTATGCCAACTGAAACGGTCCAGATTGCTTAAATAAACAATTCGAAGGTGAGATTTTTTTGCTGTCAGATAGCTCTCTATGATTTATTTCTTAAACTGTTTCTTACTGTTTTGCTGTCAGATAGCTCTCTATGATTTATTTCTTAAACTGTTTCTTACTGTTAAATGATTTCGTAGCGCCAACAATTAAATTGAAGCATCCTTGGTTATTTTGTACAACAGTTATGGATTTCTTAGTCGATCAGGTTCTGATCTGAAATTACTTTTTGTTGCATGTTATAAAATTATATATATATATATATATATATATATAGGGGCCGGATCCGGGGACACAAATTTTGACACAATCTTAGACATTCCATCCTAGCCCTTGAAATCAGCCTTATCAAGGGCTTAGATTATAATGGAGTAAAATTTCAGAGTTATTAAAACGACGTAGTTTTAATAAAGTTCAGGAACACTTTAGAAAAATTTACTCCATTGTAATCTCAGCCCTTAATTTCAATGGCTAGGATGGAGTGTTTAAAATTGTGTCAAAACTTGTGTCCCCGGATCCGTCTCCATATATATATATATATATATATATATATATATATATATATATATATATTATATTGTTATCTTTTTCCCCCTCTTTTTCTCTTAGTTTTTCCTTTTTTTCTTCTTTTTTCCCGTTCCCCACCCCGTTTCCCCCCTTTTTTTTTTCTTCTGTTTTTCTCTCTTTTTTTGTTTTAATCTACTCTCTGTTGTTTTTGTTTTTGTTGTTTATTTCCTTTTTCTTTTTTTAATTTTTGAACTTCTTTTTTCTTTTTCTTTTTGCTTTTATCTATCTATCTATCCATCTATATCACTTTTTTTTCTATTTTTTCTCTATTTTTTTCTTTATTAAGTTAAACTTACCCAAATAACCTTGTCACTCAAATATATTCACTACATCAAAGGATATTGACATAGGTTTTCCTTTTTTTTCTTTTATATATATATATATATATATATATATATATATATATTTTCTTTTTTAGTATTTTCTGTTTCACTCAAATATATCTACTTTTTTCTTCCCGTTTTTTCTTTTTTTTCTTCTGTTTGTATTCTATTTTTCCTGTTTTTATTTTTTTAATTCCCCCCCTGCTTTTACCTACTTTATCCCTATTTCTTTCTGTTTTCTACTATTTTTATTTTTTTTTATTTCTGTTTTCCCCCCTGTTTTTATCTATATTTTCTATTTATATATGTATGTATGTATATTTTTGTTATTTTTTTATGCCTTTTTCTCAAATTTTTAACAGTTTTTTTTCATTGTTTTTCTGTTATGTATTATATTCTTTTTTCTCTTTTTTTCCTCCTATTTTTATCATCTTTTCCTGTTTTTTTTTTTTTTTCTTTTCCTTTTCCTTTTTCGTTTTTCATTTTTTTTCTTTTTCTTTTTTCTTTTTTCTTCTTTATTTTTTTTTACTTCTTCTTCTTTTTATCTTCTTTTATCTACTTTTCCTGTTTTTTTATTTTTAATTTCCTTTTCCTTTTCCGTTTTTCCTTTCTTTCTTTTCATATATATGGTTGTCGTTATCTTCTTTTTTTTTTTTCCTTTTAATTTCTTTTCTTTTTTGTTTTTAATTTTTGCAGTTCTCTTTTTTTGCTTTTTATCAATTTTTTTCTTTATTAAGTTAAATTTATTCAAATGATCTTTTCACTTAAATACATTCACTACATAAATTATGTATATTTTATTTTTTTTTTCCTCCTCTTTTTTCGGTATATATATATATATATTTTGTTATCTTCTTTTTTTTTATGTATTTTTTGTTTTTTTATTCATTTTCTATTTTCTTTTTTTCCAGTTATATATATATATATATATATATATATATATTCTTTTTTTTCTTTATCTCGTTTTTTCTTCCTTGTTTTTATCTACTTTATCCATGTTTTTTCTATTTTTAATTTTTTAACTGTTTTATTTTCTACTTATATATATATATATATATATATATATATATATATATAGTTATTTTTTTCCTTTTTATGTCCTTTTCATTTTTTATTCATTTTTTTTTCTGTTTTTAATTTTTTTAACAGTTTTTTTCCTTCTATTTTTCATATAATATATTTTTCCTTCTATTTTTCATATATAATGTAAAATATATTTTTTATTTTATTCTTTATTTCTGTTTTTTGCCTGTTTTCCTTCTTTTTCCCCCTCTTTTTTCTCTCCTATTTTTATCTATTTTTCTTGTTTTTTCATTTTTATTTTTATTTTTATTTTCCTTTTCGTTTTTCCTTTCTTTGTTTTTATCTACCTTTTTCTTCTTTTTCTTTTTCTTACTGTTTTTAATTTTTATTTTTTTTTTAATTTTTTACTTCTTTTTTCTGTATTTTATATATTTCACACACACACACACACACACACACACATATATATATATATATATATATTTCGTTATTTCTTTTTTGTATTTTTAATTTTTGAACTTCTTTTTTCTTGCTTTTTATCTATTTTTTTCTTTATTAAGATAGATTTAAACAAATAACCTTTTCACTTAAATATATTCACTACATAAAAGGATATTTACGTAAATTTGTTTTCATAAAAATTTTTTAACTGTTTTTCTGTTTTTTCTATGTTTATCTATCTATCTATATTTTTTGTTATCTTCCTTTTTTCTTTTTATGTATTTTTCTGTTTTTTTTTTTTATTTTCTGTTTTCCTTTTTTTTGCGATATATATATTTTTCATTTTTTTTTGTCTTTATCTCCTTTTTTCTTACTGTTTATCTTCTATTTTTTCTTTTTTCTTTTTTTCCCCTCTTATTTTTATCTACTTTATCTCGGTTTTTTTTATTTTTAATTTTTTAACTGTTTTTTATTTCTTTTTTTATCCCTGTTTTTATCTATATTTTCTAATTATAGATATATATATATATATTG
>BRYF01000024.1:16843009-16845509 GCA_030159135.1 Actinidia polygama | reverse complement strand
AGAATAGGTTGATTTTTTGAGCCCTTCTGTATAGGCATGCGGTTCAATGTGTTCCAATTAAAAGATGAGAGACGAAAGTGATGGAAACCTGAATCAAATTTGGAGGGTTAAAAAAATAAATTGTCCAAGTGGTAGACAACCAGGTTCTAATTTCTAAGCCACCACCAAAAGTTCCCATCCCCTCTCAATTAAGACAAGCATGGAGTCCCATCTTTTTTTAAAGCAAGTGGGACAGTGTCACTTTGTGATAGTTAAGTCTTCACAAGACTGTTGAGATAGCTTTTAAAACTACCGAGCATGAATTTGGACCTCAAATTTTAGGAAACGTTTTTGTGTTGTTTTCAAATTTTTGGTCGTGTGGAATTCGTGCGAATTAAAATTTACTTTAAAAGTCATATTTTGATCAGTTGCACCATTGCTTTGGATCTATTCTAGAGAGTTACTTCCTCTTCCATACCATGGTTTTAAAACCCGGATTGACCTGGCTGGTTTGACCGATCGAAGAAAACGGTCTGGTCGGCCGTGAAAATCTGTTTTGGTCAAAATCCGATCAAATTCGGTCAAATCCGCGGTTGAACCGGAAACCCGACGATTGAACCGTCCGGTTCACTGTTTTAAGAAAAAATTTATGTTTTAATTTTAAAATTTTAGGTTTTAAGTATAAAAACTAGTGTAGAAAAATAAAAAATATTTTATTACTATTAATAAATAAATTAATAACATAATTATGACATCACGGGTCAATAATGATTGACTCAACGGTTGAACCAGTAATCTGTGACCCAATCTCATTTTCGGTTGACTTAACGGTATGAGTTTCAAAACACTTTCCATACAAACCTAATCCTCGCTACATTTTTTTTTACCAATTTCTTTGAATGTAATTATGATCTTTTATCTCTAAGATTTTGCTCTTTTACTTCTTTTGCATTAGTGGGTCCCATAATAATAAATTCCAAAATACCCCTAAATAATATTCAAAAAGTTTCTTTCATCAATCGAACTGTCTCATAAACATTTTATAGCATGCATTTTCTCTACTAATATGTATATTTTTGTCTACTTAATTTTTTATTTTTATTAAGATGAATTTATTAAAATATAATAAAATACCACTTTTATTTAATTATTTTTACTACATAAAAGGATATTTAATTAAATTTATCAAAAATAAAATGCAAATGTTATTTTTTTTTTCTGCTTTTGTTTTATTTTTTGGGATAAATATAAACAAAAATTTATTTGTGTTGCTATTTATAATTGATAACAAGACAAAATTACTACAATTATTTTTTATTTGCTTACAAAACTACCACCGACACTATGTTTTTGTTTTTAAATAATTTAAAAATTGATGAACACAAACATATTTTTAATTTCTGTTTTATAAAAAAATAAATAAAAATAAAAATAAAAAATAAAAAAGTGAAAACGTTACCAAACTTCGACTAAACCTATTACTTCAATTTATGCTAATACTTAAAATGTTGTCCAAAAAGTCCACCTGTCAATCAAATTGAGCCTTGCAAATCATTTCGCCAAAGTAAGACCAATAAAAATTGTAAATACTTACTTTTACATCTCTCAGCATTTTTTTTTGGTAACTAATCCGCTAATTTACATGCACCGCGAATAATTTTTTTTTGTTCAGTAAATAAAGATTGTATTACTCAGAGTGAATGTACAATATACTCTGGGCATTCCAAGTAGAATAGACAAAAGACCTCATCTAAGACAAAGCTCCAAGACAAGGCCAAGAACATCCCAACCTCAAGAGGTTAGGTATGCAGTCCGACTCTAGCTAGAAAGATTACAAAATATTAGGCCTAAAATCTAGGAAAAAAACGTAGATGCTCCTATAAACATGAATTTGAATGCGATTAATGATTGCCTCCGGATGCTCTATCTTGCCTTCAAAAATTCTTTTATTTCGGGCCACTCAGATATGATATATTGTGCACCTCGAATAACTTGCTACTATTGAAGTTAACGATAAAATAAAAATCTCCAGCTCCCGTCATTTCTACTTCTTTAATCCTTTCCATTGCTAGTTTGAATTTTTTTTTTTTCATTGCCATACTTTTTCTTTGGCAAAATTAATATAAGAAAAGATCACAAAGTTTAAATAACAAACATATAGAAGAAAGAGAGATTACAAACCATTCCACACAAAAAGCAAAATGACTCCAATATAAAGGGATGGACAAGTGCGGCCGCTATCATAAGGTTTTAAAAAAAATTCAATTATTATAGTAGTATTCGTTTAAAAATTTTAAAATTATGTAAATTCTTAATTCAAATTTGTTTTTGATATATACTCGCTTCTCTCATGTCAAAATTTTATGTCCATCTTTACCAATATAATTACTCCATTGCTATATTCGTGAGCCCAAACACATGACCCCCAAAAATTAGCTTATGCAGTAAAAATAATTTTTAATTTTTACATATTCAGATTTTTTTTTAAAAAAGTATAAAATTTTAATTAAATAATAAAAAA
>BRYF01000024.1:16805509-16813009 GCA_030159135.1 Actinidia polygama | reverse complement strand
GATCGAGACACCGACGACATGATAAGTTAGCTATCAACCATGTTTTAGGGGCATGATTGGGTCAGTCGTATACTCACTGACACAACACTCAGCGCGTCCTAACACGCGCCGAGTTGTAGTCTATCCAGTAACATGACAATTGTCGTATCCAAGCACACGCCGAATTGTACTATAAAATGTCATGCCATTTCTCTCTCAAGGTACGCAAGAACAGCTAGCTCAAGTTATATTCTCTCTCTAAAACACTTTTGATCACTAATTTGACCGTGTCATGCCATTTCTCTCTCAAGGTACGCAAGAACAGCTAGCTCAAGTTATATTCTCTCTCTAAAACACTTTTGATCACTAATTTGACCGTCGAATAGCCGTTCTCGGAATAATTTCAGCTGCCTTTTTTCACAATTCATGTCTTGCAGTTCAGATTAACAAACCTACAACAATCAACTGTCGCTGACCAACCACTGCACTGCAAAATGTCTATTTTTAATTTCTTTTATTCTATTATAGTATCCACTGTCCCACGAGTGTTAGGTTCCTTTAATTAAAACTGATAAATTAACATGAAATATAGAAACTAGCTTTATTTTTAAATATTCTCGTTGTCAGCAATTTTTTAATATTATATATATATATATATATATATATATTTAATAATTTTATTTTTTTATTCTTCTAATTGAAAAAGAATTTTAAAATATTATTTTTTAATTTAATTTAAAAAAACCCTGAAAATAAAATTTCATTTCTACTGGAAGTAAGCTAATTTTTGTTTTGTTTTAACTTTTAAAAAAATAATCAAATTTTGTATATTTTCAATCTGATCGATCAGTAAAAAAATTCAATAAAAATAAAAATAAAAATAAAAACAGTATAATTAAATTAAATCTGAGCAAATTGGGGAAAGAAAATCATAGGAAACTTGTCACATTAATCAAACGAGGTTTTTGTTACCTAGCATAGTTTTTACATGGAACAATTGCACGGCACAAACAACAAAACAGACAAAATGAAATATATTAATCTCTCTCTCTCTCTCTCTGGTAAAATCAATCTCTCTCTCACACATCTTCCTCATCTTCTAGTTCCTCCTGTAGCTTCGAGGAGGATTCCTATTACTAAGTCACGTTATTCCCGTTCATTAGTACTATTCATGGAATGGTTACACTTAGGAAAATGATTGGTACACACCCAAAAGTGAGTGTGTACAAGACACACCCATTTTGTTCTCTCACAAATAAGTGGGCCCGTCCTAATTATACTTTTTAAAAAAAGTAAAAACCCTAATTAGGGCGGATCCCACTTATTTTGTGAGAGAGCAAAAATGGGTGTGTAATAGTAGGTGTGTACCTATCACTACTCTTACACTTAATATGTGAATACAATGTTAGTTAGCTCTCGATATCAATGGAAGCCTTCTTGAATTGATAATTCCATTTTATGACTCTGTTCTACGACAAACAGAGCAACGCAATACTAAAATGCTGCTACCATGGCCGCCGAATAGTCATTTTCTGTCCAAACCGCCATCACCACCTCCCTCTTCATCCTCCGCCTCCCAAATGAAGTGTGCGTACGATCCCAGCACCATACTGTCCATCAATTCAATAACAATTTCAAATTCAATCGCCATAAAAATATCAAAAAATATACATATATACAGAGTTTGGGATTTACCAGTCGTCGGGAGAGGAATGAACAGCTCGATCTAAGTAGGACTTGGCTCTGTCTCCGTCTCGATAAGTCTCCCAAATCAGGCTCCCGTACAAAGCCAACACCTCTCCGTCGCCCGGGTTAGCGAGGATTGCTCTTCCATAGTACTCTTCCGCTCGAACCACGTCTCCCTCTATCTGTAACACAAATAACACATTATAATCGTCAATTTTAGGAATCAAACAGTAAATGTAGTGATCGAATATCAATGGATCGAGATTTGATGAAATTGGAATTCAAAGTACCTCGTGCAAGAACCTTCCGTAGTTTCTGAGCAGAAGAGAGTCCGTAGGGTTCGACTTCAACATCTCCTGATAATATGCGCCCATCTTCCTCCGATCAGCGTCGCCGCCGGTGAACGCACCGTCACCGAAACCGTCTCCGCTGCCGAAACCGCCGGAATTTCTTCCCTTACCTATTCCTCCGCCAGGAAACCCCAATTTCTCCTCCGGAAATGATCGCGATCCGACGCCGCTCAGCCTCGAGAAGCTAATATCGGATCGGGTCACGTCGGCCTCGGACAACGCCTGTCGTATGCCCGTCGCCGGAGAAGAATCCTTCTGGCGACTGACGTCTAAATGTAGAGAGAGGTTTCTTTGCGAGGGCGGGACTCTCGGTGAACCGGGAAACAAGGAATGTTGCTGGACCGGTACCGTACCGGTTCGAATGAGTAAAGCTCTCATGGTTCTGGCTTTGGGAATCAGACAAAAGTTTGATCCGAGTACTCTAACACTGTACGTTCACGTTGTGTCCAGTCGCTATAAATACATGTGTGGGCACCGTTAGATTTGGCGGTGCTTGACGGAGGCCCTACGAATGGAGGACACGTGTAACGTTGCACGTGAAGGGTAGAGGCGATACCGGGAGAGTCGGCGGTAGTGGAAAAGTGATTAGATGCAGGGTGCACAGTGTGAGCCTTTTGAGAGCGTACACTTGAAGGGAGTCCACGTGTCAACGGAAAACCGTGAATTTGAGACGTCGTGAAGGGGCGCCACGTGGAAGTGAAGCCCACATGATTTACCGGGGCTTCTAATGCGAACCAAAATGGTGACATGACACCCCATTGTATATATATACAAACTACTATTGAGATTACTATGGGGAAAAAATCTTGATTCTCGATTCAGATGAAACTTACAACTGCGATTCGGATAAATTAAGTTTGTTCGGAATGGAGTCTTTTCCTAGATCCCTCCAACCAACTTCAACAAGTGTGTATTGCTTTGACGGGTAGCCGGAAGAGCACTCCTTTGCATAAGTTAGTATTGAGATAAAGAAGATAAATAATAGACAAGGCCAAGGAGAGAGAATTTTTCCATTCAAGAGTTTTTCAATGTCAAGGTGCTGTCTGATACTTTTTTGCTTTCAAAAAAAAGAATATTTATAGAATCTAGTCTCCTCTTAGCTATTGACATATGTCCCAAGCAGGTTAGGTGCTCTATTAGCTGGTTGTACTACCTTTACGACTTCCGACGTAGAGGGGCGTGCTTATGCCATCAGTGGACCTTAGCCTTTGATATTCTAATGGCGCAAAGTAGTAGAGACAGGTGTTGTCCCCACATTCGCTGCCTGATGCTTTGCTTGTTGCTGCAAGAGACAGGAGGAGTTAAACGTCCTTGTTGCATATTTTTGTCATTGTTATCATGTCACCACGTGTCCTTTGTTTATTCTTTAGTGCCGTTTTAGGAATCAGTAATCTCATCTCAAACTCCTGTACTACCAATCCTACTTGACCTTTAACCTGACTTTTTGTTGGGTAGCTTGGGCTATTGCTTGGAGCTTGAAAGGTTGTCTGGTCATATTATGTCTCGGATTTAATCATGCTCAGATCTCTGTTCAGTATTGATCTAGATCGCACGTTGTTTTGCTCATTTTAGTTGTTATTGCATATAAATTCGTCATAGCGTCTATTCGGTTTTTTTCGCCCACAATTTCTAAAGAGTTATTTGTCTATAATTTCTAAAAAATATTCACTGAACTCGTACGCGGAGTTTTCCTTCTCTGATTTTTGTACGACCGTACGAGGTGGCTCATTCAAAAAGAATACTATTTTTGATAAAAATATTCTTCTTCAAACTATTGTTCTTCATAATAGTTTTTTTCCAAAAGTACCAATCTAACCCTTTTTCCAAGTATGTCTATATACTTAAAGCTTTTGTCTATATTTATATCCCGCAATTTTTAGTTTAATTATAGCCTTTAAGTGTAGCTATTAATTCATTCTTTAGATTGTGACTTTTTGTTCCACACCCAGTGAATTCCCTCTATATCCCCGTTGACAATCCCACAAACCACCATCACAATAGCTACCTAACCACCACTATCGAATTCATGGCAGACTAGGGAAAGTGTGGTGGTGACTATGGGAAGTGGAGAGAGAGGTGGTGATGGTAGCTTGGGATGGTGATGGGTTGGTGGATGGGTAGGGGAGAGCCTGGTGGCGGCAATAATGCTGGAGGAGTAGAGGTTGGGATGGTGCTTCGAGATGGACTACAACTTGCTCAACAAAGAGGTGTACAAATGCGTGTGTTAGAATAGATTCCTTAACAGTAGTGCACCTCCTCAATGAAGCGTCAACTTCCCATCACAAGTTTTTCTAACCTGATTTTGGATTGTAGATAGCTCCTACAACTAGTGGGAACTCCGTGGATTAACCGCATCTATTGTGAGGCCATCGAATAATTTATAATTGCACTCCTCGAGACTAATGTGGGGCACAAATGAAGACTGTGGAGGCGCATATGATTTTGGATTGGACCACTGTTACGGTTTTAAAATTTAAATTCAGAAAAAAATCTAAAATTTAAAATGAACATCTCCGATGAATATGAACCATTCATTTTAAATTCTGAAAATTTTTCAGTGTCCAAATTCTGAAACAACAGTATTCTCTTTGTATTGTGAATGGTTCCAAAACTAAGGGGTACGTTATTATCCGTGGTAATCGCTTTTGGATGCTGGGGAGAATGGGAACAAAACAATAGCCAATATGGCTTTTCGTTCACATTCCAGAGGTTCAATTCATCTTCCCCAAGTTTTGTTGTCGTTAAACTCCACTCCACTCCACTCCACTGGCCATCCCCCTTCCCCCACTTTTTGTTTTGTTTAGTTTTGGGGTAAATTTTATTGACACTCCCTAGATTCATCTAACATGACATTGCACCCTCCATGTTCTTCGAAATCACATTGACACATTTTGTCAGTTAACAACTTTACTGAATGGAAGAGTTACTAAAATCCCCTTATTTGATTGTCTAATTTAGAAAAAATGAGAGAGAAAACAATAAAGGGAACCAAGCCATCATCTACCACCTCCACCTCTTACCTTTCAACCACTATCAACTTTCATTGGTGCCACCCGCTGTCTTTACCTTCCACCGCCAACTCTACCATGATCCATCTTTAACGAGGGAAAGGGGCGGCTATAACGCGGGAGTCGTCTCAGTTGTATGCCACGAGGTCCCTATGGACAAGGGGACAAGTGAATCATCGCTTTTGGGCGCAAGCAGCCATCTACCATCTATCCCATTGCATTCCATGGTCTCGTATTGTACTGTACCGTATCAGACCAGATTAAAATAGATAAGCAAAGGTAAAACAAGGGCAAAATTGGAATTTAGTTAAATCTTTTTTTGTGTGGACATCAGCAATTTCTACTGGCTAATTGACGGTCAAGTAATATGTGGATTAAATTGTTAGTAAAATTATAAAGTGAGAGTGTGTAATGTGATTTCATAGAGTAAATGGAGTAACCTGTGATTTTAATGGAATTCAGAGGGTGTCATTGAAATTTACCCTTTGTTTGTTTTTTAACAGAGTTTTTCTTCTTAAATTCTTTTGACGTTTTGGCTCTTCGAAGCTTTTGATTAGCAGGCATACGAGTCAACTTCACTCCATGTGATGCCCACGTGAGAAGAGATTATTTGGTGCTTTCGTGACATTATTTTACACCATTCAATAAATAACACATGTGCACATTTATATCATAATTACAAATAAAAATAATACACTTTAAGGGGTCGTTTGGCTGACGGATATATTAGATGGATAAGTTTTAGAGGAGGGATAAATTTTAGAGGGGATAACTTTTAATTTTGTTTGGATAAAATTTAGAATGGGTGGATAAGGGTGGGGATAAGGAAGAAAATACATATAAAGAAACAAAATATAAAATATCTAGATATGAAAAATATATATTTTGTTTCTATATATATATATAAATAAAAATATACATTTTGTTTCTCTCTCTATATTTTTTTCCTTATCCTCCACCCCCTTATCCCGGATAACTTTTAGTTAAGGTCTAAGCTATCTAAAAATTATCCGCCTTTATTCACCTGCTGGTCTAAAAATTATTCGGGGGAAAAAGTTATCCGTCAGCCAAACATTCGGGGGGAAAAGTTATCCGGGAGGAAAAATTATCCCCCCTCCTTATCCCCTTGCCAAACAGGCCCTAAAGTTAGAGCACCACTTAGCATTTGTTCCAAGATCACTAAATAATTCCTCCCACGTGAGAGAGTTGCCAACCTCACCGCTCCACGTGTGTCACCGCACCTTGTGTACTCACATGCAAAATTTTTCCTATTCGTGCCAACTGGCATCTCTCTGAGTTCCACGTGGCACCGCACAGTGTATCATTCCCGTTCAATGCAGAGTAAAGACCAGCTTGCATGTTGAGTTTTGGAGGGGAAATTGCATATTGCACTATATATATATATTTTTTTATTTTTTTAGGTTTTATTTGAATTAAAGATTTTGTGAGAGAAAATAAAATAAAAATGAAAGAGTTAGAGCCTGAGTTAATTTAGTTTTTTTTTGGTTTTTGAGGGCCTGTTTGAAAGTAATTTATTTTGGATATATAAAAACTACTTTAGTATTTGAGTTTGTTTTTTTTTTAATTAAAAATTTTAACTATTTTATTAAAATTTTATAATTTGAAAAAAAATTATAAAAAAATTATATAATTTGAAAAAAAAATCACTAAAAAAAATAAATTTCTTTTAAACTTAAAATGATACCCCAAACATGCCCTGAGAAACCAAAAAACTAAGGTATTGTTTGGCCTAGATTTTTTAGGCGTGCTTTTGTCACAAAAATAGTTTATTTTGACTCATATAGCCTGATTTTTTGGTTGGAAATGATTTTTAAATCTTTTTTTTTTTGGGTCCGTTCAACCCAGGTTTTTTTAGTAAACCCAGAACCCATTAGTGATTTTTTATTAATTCATAACTAAAAAATTAGATAAATTTCTATCCATTTCAAATAAAAAAATAATTTTTTATCTCACTTTTTAATTTTAACTACGCCAAACTGGGCCTAGATTAGCTAAAAAGCTAGTCTTTATCGAACAGCCCCGATACTTGGGTGTTTGGACGGAGCGGTTGGACTTCGAATAGACGAAATTTAGGTGATGGGGTTTTGGGCTAGGATTATCCCCTGGAGTAGGCTGGCCCAATGGATTAGGCTTAATGGCGTTTTGGGGATCTTTTCCTTCTTCTTCTTCAACGTTTTCTTTCTTACTTTCTTTTTTTGTGATCTTTTCGGTATTTGATAGTATTTAATATGATTGAAGAGTTGGGTCTCGTTTGTTTGCCGGACTAGATAAGAAGTCTCTAGATTACTTGGACTAATGAGGGTAAAAAATAATTTCATCTCTAGGCTTAGTCCCGGACAAGGAGTCTCACCCTCCCTTCCTGGGATAGTATAGACCCGCATATGCGGAATTCTTTATCCGCTCGGACTACTTGTCTGGAGTTATTTTTTGTAAACAAACACGGGATTGAACTGGAT
>BRYF01000024.1:16760509-16763009 GCA_030159135.1 Actinidia polygama | reverse complement strand
GTTGAATTTTATAATTTTAATTTAATTTCAATGTAATTTCCTGTCAAAACCCGTTAAAAAATTGAAGAAATCTTTTTATATTGCATTGCTAAGGTCACATGTTAATAGTTAATGAAATCTTTTTATATTTTATGGCTTCAATAAAACTGTTAAGAGATAAGTTAAAAGAGTTTTATAATATTTACTAAGTATAGCCAAAATTAACCTATGCAATGGAAATGCTTTAAGATAAAATGCTGGATAAATTACACTTTGCGTCTTTACACTTTGACTAATATCTCATTTTACACTCTCACTTCCAATTATGTCCCTTACCCTCTTGGTAAATTGGTACTCTGACATGTTTCCCTAGGAGAAGAATTCAACAATTTCTCAAGAGGAGAATCTAACGTTATGTTTGAATTAAAGATTTGGCATAAAAAAATAAAAAATAAATAAAAAATATAGATAATCTAAAAATTCCAAACGATTACGTTGTTTAACTTTTTTTTTTCTTCACTAAATTCTTAATTCAAATAAAATTTTATTCTTGCAGTAAATGGGAGTCAGAATATGAAAGATAACGCTATGTGAAACTAAATTAAGATCAGTCAATGAAGTAGCTTTCTCTGTCATTGAAGTGTGAGGACCAAGAAAGCTGTATAGACTTATCCTTCTCAAATCCCTTGAGTGCAAGAATCTCTCTCTCTCTCTCTCTCAAGTGATCAACCACCGCAAAATTTATGGGCCCCATCTTTTCTTTTTCATTCCTACTTTTTCAGCGACTCGGATATTTTGACGACAAATTCGATGCAGTGCTCTTGAAGTGTACAAAATAACACCGAATTTACACTTCAAATGATCCAACTCCTTTTTCAGTGGCCCGCCACTTACATGTATGCATTCATGTATCAATCAGATTTGTAATAGTAAAATATTGGACTTGTCTGCATTCATGTATCAATCAGTTTTGTAATAGTAAAATATTGGACTTGCTGCTTTGAAGTCTTAAAATGGACTGTATGGCATCGGAGCCGTCTTAATATTTTGCACCTCATTTTGATGATTCAAATTATTGTATTGTAGACCTTATCAAAGTATATAATACAATACAAAATTATATTGATCGGATACAAATAAAAAGTCGATCAATATCAATTTATATCAAGATAAATGAGTATAATTACGTATATCACACTTATTATAAAGTTATAAAATAGTACTAAACGGATACTTAACTTTACTCGATCATTGTGATTTTTTTTATAGTACTGATCTTCCCAACAAAGCTTATAATATAAACGATTTAAATTATCAAAATAATCCCAAAACGAGGCCTAAAACACTGGCTGCACATGAAATGGACTGCAGTGTTAATTCACCCGTCAAAAAAGTAGTAATGATAATAATGTTGAGATTGTGAATGTGAAACAAGGACAGGACATTGTCACGAGATTCCTCCGTAACATATACTTTCTTCCGTAATATATTGAAACTCATCCACGAAGAATTCAACTTTTTAAAATAATACAATCATTACATCTAAATTTTTTTTTTCTTTTCACTTTAACCCCTATAACCATTATTTCCGACTTTTTGCACCGGTTGAAATGTATAGAAAAAAAAAGTAAAATAAAAAAATTGTAATTTTTTTTGTTCACTTTTAAAAGTAGACATATATTTTAGAACATCCTAAAATAGAATATTGGATTAGCAACATGAGACTGAAGGAGTATATATATATAGATATAGATATAGATATATGTGTGTGTGTGTGTGTGAATTTCAAACTTGAATTAAGATTAAAATTTATGCCCCAGGAAGATTTTCTACTGGTACGCTATTTGGGGAAAACAAAGGAAAATGTTCGGTCGATGCGAAGGAGTGTACAAGTAATTCAAGCTTACAACAACTGAAACTGAACCAAAACCACATTTATGAAGTAAAATGTTTGCATTGGAAAATGCTATTTACGTGTTAAGATTTTTAAATGACAAAACTATTATAACCTACCGTGAACCGGAGCAAGGAACTCGTAAACATCAATATCAAAAAGACAAATGAAAGCAACTCGTTGTTATCATCGTCAATCAGTCAGACATTAACATTTAATTACTGTGTACCGACAGAATCGACAGAAAGATAGTAAATCTTCATGAAACTTCTAATAAGGCCAATTACATATGATCAATATCAAAACGGAAAGAGACAAGAATGCGTTAACGATGGATTATTGAAGACAAAGAGATTCGTCGAGCATGAAATGTCGAAAGCGATGACTCGTTGTAGGATGAAAAATAAGTGTCATGTGACAATAGTAAATGCAACACCCTATAACCTAAAATGACAATACCTTATTCTTCGTTTTTCTCGTACAGATAATTGATATTTTAGGAAGATTGCTAAACCTGTGTACATACAGAATGCAACGCAAAGACGAAACCATAACCGGATTCTACCTTCAATCAAGTATGTGAATACTACATTTTTCATCGATAAACGATCCGTATAGGCCCATAAA
>BRYF01000024.1:16738009-16745509 GCA_030159135.1 Actinidia polygama | reverse complement strand
AATTAAATTACAGAATGTCCACAATCTTTTTTTTGTTTTGTTTTGAGTTTGGGATGCGTGGTTGAATACAAGTTACCAGCATATCCTTTTTTACCCCAAGGCCCATCTAAATGCCCACATATGAATGTTTGGGCCTAAAAGGATCCCAGTGAGTTGGGCTAAAGTATAAGTTGTACTCAGTAGGGCCCAAAGCCATTTCTTTATTAATTCCATGAACCTATCGGGTCTGGAAACACAACTTAGAATTTCTAGGCTTTAAACCTCAGCCACCAAGTTTAGAAGGAATAATAGTACATGATGCTTCGAAGGACCCATATCGGTTTACTTGAAGGAAGGCACACCAATTAATGGGCTAAGATTTCACAGGAATACCTAATAATTTCTTGATGATAAGAGTCTTAAGAGAGAGAGAGAGAGAGGGGCAGCAATGTGAAATCTTAGCCTGCGAATATCAAGTGGCATTGCCTACGTGGTATTTTCAACAAATGAATGACCGTAACACATACATTGTATGTCACATTTTGTCTCCGAACTACCAAAAGTACGAGTCATCTTGTCTTACCTGTAAAATTTGTCGCTAAGTGATTGGATGAACGTACCACGTATAAATACCACATGGTATTCAGAGGGCATTGAATAATAAGTTCTTATCATCTAACTTTTCTAATTTTATTTTATTTTTTCTTACCAAAATCTTGATCCAAACACAGCCTAATGTTTTAAAAGGCTAGTGGTATCTTGATTAACTTATATTTGAACTTGTAGAAAGAAAAACAAATGAAATGTTTGTGGAGAAATAGTTATTTTATTGTGTTTGGTATTTTAAAGAAATGAAACGGAAATGAGGAAGAAAATAATTTTTAATTGTTTGGTCGAGAGAAAAGAGGGAAAAAAATTTATAAAATAATTAATCAATTGGTCGACCTTTTTATTCTTCTAAAAAATCTGAACCACTAAATAATTTTTCTATTTCGTGGTATGCTTCAACATCAAGATACTTTTCTAAAGATGTGATCGTGATCGATCGGACCTTTCTATGGTTTTGACTCAAGGGGATGAAACTGAAAAAACAAAAGAAACTCCTAAACGTTGATCCTCTCTCTCCAATCAAAGCCATTCCAATTAATTAAAAATCTTTGGACGATTCTTCAATGGAACCCAAGTCCAAACAAGCTTCCTTTTGAGCAGGGTCCCTCCCACCATTACTTGTATGGTTTCTTCCACGGCGAAAGCAATTGAATTAAAGAGAAATTTCACCTTTGGTCTCTGAAGTTCAGTAAAAAGTTTCAATTGGGTCCATGTATTAGAACACTGCAGATTACAATCAATTTCAATGCAATCCCTCCATCGAGAAATGTTGATAGAAAATGCAGGAAAAAAATCTGGAATTTCTATTAGAATTTTTAGCGGAATTTGGATTGAGGGACCATATTGCAACTGATTAGCAATTGTAATGTTGTAATTGTTCAAATTAAAATTGCAAGGACCAAAGGGAAACTTTTCTAAACTACAGAGACTAATCAAATTCAATACAGTCTCTCCATTGAAATCGGTTAAAAAAAACATCCGATTGCCGTTTACATTTTTAACGAATTTGGATTGAGGGGACTACATTGCCACTGATTGGAAGTTTAAGGTTAGAGTTGTTCAAATTAGAATTGCAAAGACTAGAGTTAAACTTTGGCTAAACTACAGGATCCAATGGTAAAACTTACCCTTTGATCAAACCTTGTGTGGGGCAATGCAGTGACGTGGGGTTGGGATGGGGATTGCATAACAAATAGCAGCTAAAAGCCCAGTATGGAGGCTACTGTTGTGTGGGGCCAACCTTATCCCCTTGTGTTGGGCTCTTCTCTGGAAATGGGCTCCACCCAGAAAGCTGCTCAGACCCAATATATATCTTATTTTAATTTCTCTAACATTGATTAGCAAGTGGCAATGGATTTGAGGGGGTTTGGTTTCAGTTAGATAATATAGCCTTGGTGCTAATGACTAATTTGATTTACCCTACTTAATTTTAAAATGTGTTGATTAAACCCTAATCTAACTAGATAGTATATTGTAGCATTAGTGCTAATGAATAAATGCTTATTCCAACTCAATTTTAAATGTGTTGATTGAACCTAGTTTAATTGTTTCAATTCCAAGTTACCCAACCTAATAGAAAATGCACTAAAAAATTGGATCAAGAACATGCGGGCGAAAAGAAAATATGAGAGATTTTCTTTCACATATTTAATATGTGCTTTTGTTTCTCCTACCTTTTTTTTATCTTTCACAAGTTCTTTTTAAAATCATTGATTCAAATAGAATCTAAGATCAAAATGAAATAAGTTTTTCAATATTCAAACAGGGTCAGATGTCAAGGTAACTCGGTATCTGATCCAAATATCAACTAATTTGAGAGATCAATTCTAACATTTATTAGCGGGAGGCTCGATTAAAATCGAAATAAATTTTCGAATATACTGACACAACTCAAGAATTGATAGTATTTAAAAAGCTTTAAACTTAAGACCTTGGAAGGAAGCATACCTCTATGTCTTAGCCAAAACTACCAATCAACAACTGAATTACGAAGGTGGAGTTCATTGGCATCACATTAAACTTCTAAGATAGAATAATAAAATTCAAAATATTATTAAAAGAAGCCAGCGATGTATTCTCAAATTCATCTCAGGTAGGCCATGTGGTACACATTGTGACATATTAAAAAAGTGAAGAACCTCTGGAAGAACCCATGGGGCTTCATTATCTACCTAAGTAGGTAAGGTTGGTGACCTGAAAGAAAGAACAACCAATCAAATATTAGATAATGTGATGTGGGTCCCATAATTGAAGAAGAGGAATAGTTCTCTTTTGCTTCTATTTATAAGTTTTGTTGAGAACAATGTATTGATAATGCATACTCATATACAATAGTCGCAAAATTATAAGTCCCATTAAAAACGAGTATGCGTTATCAATGCACAATGCATATGTTTTAACCCTTTAATTTTTTGTGTTGGTAGCATTATTCATCTCCCAATAAATAAAAATAATCGACATTGGAAAGCATAAATGTGCTTTTTAGTATGCAAAAAAGTATACAATAATTGAAATATATTGCTCAGATTCATTTTAGTTGTGATATATCTTACATTGAAGTTAAACCATAAACCCAATGTAACATGATGGAGGCGATTTGCTATGGATGTGAAAATCAAATTTTAGATTTTGACTGAAGATTCTACTTACGATTTTAGATATCGGATTATAGCAAAAGTTGGTTAATTTGTTTGCTACGGGATTATGAATTAAAATTAGAGAGTAATATTTACTGCAAAAGCTGAAAAATAATTTTCTCCTATGAATTTGTTCATTTTATCTTTTACTTTGTTTAGTAAAAAATAAAAATGAATTTTTAAAGTACGTGAATTTTAAAAATCAACTTCCAATTTCCTTTTTTAGCTTTTAAAAAATCACACTTAAAAATTATTTTTATCTTTTTAAAAATTTTGGAAAATACTCAAATATTGCTTTTGAGAAGTTAGAATCTTGCTTCCATAAATTTTTTCCAAACAAGCACTATAATATTATGGCTTAGGGTTTGTTTGATAAAATTGAATACCGAAAATTGAAAATCAAAAATTAAGTATTAAAAAATGAATGCTTAATTTTTAAAGTTAGAAAACTGTTTGATAAATATTGAAGTGTTGAATTAAAATAAGTTTTGTGATACATAGAAAAAATTAAAAATTAAAACTTATTACTTATAATTTTTTCTTTAGATTATTATATTATAAAGTCATGAAATTTAAAATTATACCTAAACAAGGGTAGTGGTAGTGTTGCTAAAACTGGTTGTGTGGTGGTAGTGACGGTAATATTGATGGTGGCAGAGAGGTGATAATTTTTATTGTAATAGTCGAAAATGGGTGATTTTAATGGTGACGGCTGAGCTGCTTGAAGGGTGGTGGTGGAGTCAACGTGGCAAATGGGTGGTGGGATTGGGTGAAGTGGGTGATGGTGGCGGCGATGGCAGCGGTGCTTGAACGGTAGTGGCCGAGTCAATAGTGGATGAGGGGTGATGAGATTGGGATGGGTGGTGGTGGTGAAAGCACTATGCCGAAAAGAGTCGCCCGGTGACACTTAGGCAACATTTAATTAACGTGGGACCGGACCCAAATTCACTTACGGGAGAGCCTATGCCTCAATTTTTTTTTATATATATATTTTTATTTTTAATTTAGAGGGTGTGGCACAGAACAAATCTCATAATCTCAAAAGAAAGAAGCAAATCAACAAATCACAGCGTGGGAAGATAGAGTGAGATCCATATCCCATCCCACTTGTTCAGAGAATTCTTCAGTGCTCTTACATAGATCCCACCATCAGCAGTAACACTATCCAAGTAGACTTAACATTTAGTTTTAAATTATATATGCACCCTTCATTTTCACGAAATCTCACCTTACCATCCCTTACGGTTTTGATCAGGTGCAAATGTGGTCGTTCCGTCCATTTGTTGTTCAATCGAGTGGCGGAAAGATGCAATTTTTTTGGCTGAAAGAGGCAAAATGTCCCTTAATTGATGGAATGATCACATATTAACGGAACAATCACATTAGTATTTAATTTAAAGTGTAAATTGTTCACGAATAGAATTGAAAGATGAAAAGTTGGATTTTAGAGACAGTTAGGGCCTGTTTGTTTGCAAGATTTGTAGGATGGGATAGGAGATAAAGTCTGTGTGGCCCACATTTCTGGAGATAATTTATTATGTTTATTTTTTTCTACATGATTGATGCTCAAATAAATCTAAAAAGTAATCTACTAATCTTTACATAAGAGATGGGATGGTTTTGAAATGATAAAATAAGAAAAAGGGTGTAAAGAAGGTATGAAAAACATCTGGGTTTAATTTTGTGTTGCATTAAAAATAAATTTCAAGGTTTATTGCCAGGTAAATAACCCAAGGACAATATGGGTATTTTTACATTTTTGTGAGGGTAAATTTAAAAATTTATATTCTAACGATTCATATACATAGTCCTATTCCGTCTAAAACAAACCAGGGATAATTCTATATCCATTGCATATCCAAGAGAATTTGATATTCTCTCATTTATATCCGATTAAACAAACAAATCCTAAATGATATAAAGTATAATTTTCAATAATATTAATTTATATCCACCTGTTTGTTTTCTTTTCTTACGTCTATAGAGAGGACAAGAATGCAGTGTCATCATTGCATGAACATTACCCGCCAAACACAAAAAAACTACTCAATTTCTCTTTTCTTTTATCCTCTTTTGATCGTGATCCAACTAGGATGTGGGCGATACAACCGTTTCATGATGCGATGCAACACTTTTGTATTAAGGTCACATTTGGTAATATATTGTGAGAGCGTAATAGTGGCGGAGCCAGAAAAAAACTTCAGGAGGGACAACTGTTAAAAAGTTTTTCTAGGAGAGACATTTATAATTTTGAGAGGGGGGGAGAAATTAAAATTTTTTCCATAAATTATAGGCAAAAAAAAAATTCAAAACTTGAGCTGCCCCCTGAACCTCACATGGATCCGCCTCTTAGCGTGATTAGATTATTCGTGTATAAAAGTTATTACCATAGGAACCTCTACTTACCCGTATGATCAACAATGTAAATCATGTTACAGGCATATCCAAAAGCGATGGGTAACGACTACTTTTCATCTCACCGAGCAATTTGTGGAAAACAACCCAGGGGGGTGGAAGGTAAGGTTTATCGCTTGCCGGGATTCGACACCAAACATTCCACATCCTAAACCAGGGTATGCCCAGAGCCGGTAAACAGCACCCCAGTGGTTGATTTGACTTATTTTATTTTGTTTCCAGTAGTGCATTGGAGAAGCACAATTAAAAGCGTAAGAAACACTTACCCATGGTGAAACACAGAGAAACATGACCTAAAAAATACAAGATGCTTGTGATGGTCACATATATAACTCACGTGATTTATATGAAAGAAAAGAAATATATATATATATATATATATATATATATATAATTCCTTTTTATAATAATTAGTTATATTACAAAAATAAATTACGAACATGTATAATAATTAATTGCTTATAGAATTTCAAATATAATAACTTTCCATTTATGGTTACAAGTAAATTTTCAAAATTGTCTATTGAATACTGAAAGAAGTCGTGGCACTGAAACAAAAAGGAAGAAAAATAAATGAAAGAAGTCATAAACCCACTTCTATTTCTTGTGTTTTAAAAGATTTAAAATTAAAAAAATAAATAAACTAAAACTTTCAAGCTCAAATACCTCATAATATATTGCAATCATATGGAGTTGTATAGATAGATTGGGTTAACAACTGAATTTTTTTATTTCCTAATTCCTATGGGAATCTCAAGAAAAATTGTCAGCCACAAATCCAAAGACCCTATACTGCAAGGGAGTTGGGACCCCTTGCAATCACTGATTAGTATGAAAGGTATCTATTCTCTTTCCATGACAGGGACAAGAATGGAAATAAAATTTTAAAAAAAAACTTTTCTGACCCATATTTTCCATGCCATTCACAAGAAAAGCATAGAATATCTAACCTCTGAAAAGAAAAATCAAAGCTTCCATAATCCAAAGAGGGAACTATATTCTCTACAAATCCAAAATCTAGACAGCATGGTGCAGCTCTTAACTGTGAGCTTGCTAAGGCCACGTTTGGGTTAGCTACAAAAATGTTTTTTTTTTATTTTTAAATTAAAAGTGGAAAGTGAGACAAATAAATCACTTGCGTTATTTGAGGTAGATAAAAAACATTTAGATTTTTTTATAAATAATATATTGAATTTTGTTAAAAAAAATCAACCGCCCAGCTAATAAACTTAGTCAAATAGCCGTAAAAGAATGGGGGAATTATAGTAAAGAATCGCAAAATAAACATTAGCACAAACAGGGCAAAATGCTTTAAAATCGCTTATCTTAAAAAGAATTCATCAAGTAATTAAATTATCTAATCAAAAAATTTAGCTGATCAAACATTGGTACATAACTGTATGATCGAATCACTTTTGTGTTGAGAAATACGATTATTATGAAAACAACAAGCAATTCGGATATGCGTCTATTGATATCCGATCAACTCCTTTATTAATTACATAATTTAGGTGACAAAATCAATAAAAAAAACATCAAACTCTTAAAGCCCAATGAGGCAAGCAAGAGGCGCACAACATTTTCCCAAAAATCAATGGCCTCAACCAACCCATCAATTCAAAACTGGGAGGACTTCTACAAAACCAACCAAAAAAAATGTCAAAGTCATCAAGGTCTAGAACTCCATCGAGCACTACAGTCCAAATAAAAATCACGCGGTCAAGAAAAAAAGTTAGATTAAAATAAAATAAAATATTTCACTTTGCTCCCTGTGGTTTGTGCCACGTATAGACTACCCCATATTGTTTAAAAATCACCACATGAATCCTTGTGATTTGAGAATTAAAGTACACTTTCATTT
>BRYF01000024.1:16715509-16718009 GCA_030159135.1 Actinidia polygama | reverse complement strand
TAATAAGTAAAAAAAATTTAATTATCTTTAGTGATTTTTTTTAGAATTAAATAAAAAATTTATACTTTTAAATTTATCTCTTGGGAAATCACAAAAATATAAGATTTTGATCCACCGATTAAATAAATTTAATAAAAATAAAAGAATTCAAAAACGCAGACTCTCGATTTCTGGTTACCAAGAAGCAGCAACACTTTGACAATTAAAGGCACTACTGATTTTTAACACGATCTAGATTTTTCACTCATGTATGTGACGTTTGCAAACTAAGATGGCCCTTTCAAGTCAAAAAGGAAGGACGAATCTCCTCGTCGAGGATTCACATGTAGAAGAAAGAGGTGAACGAACGAGGGTGGCATAGGCATATCCAGGAATTTGGTATTATGATTCAATAAAATTAATGGACATTTAGGTTCGGAAGTTTTATCGTGATGAATTTAAAATGATTAATTAATAAAATTGTCAGGAAAATTTTTTTAATAAATTCAACGATTCAAATTTATAATCTTTTTTTAAAAAAAATTCAGATAAGAGTATGAAAATGTTAGATGTTTTTAACTGATTTTGAAAATTTAACGAAAATATATTTTTTTTCTGAGAAAAGCTAAAGAAAAACGAATCATCTTTCTCGGAAAACTAAAAAAAATAAGGATAAAGATTCCACAAATTTCATGTACAAAAAATTAAAATTGAAAATGTTAGATTTTTTTACTTACTGAAAAATATAAAAAAAAAATAAGTAAAAATGAAATAAATGAGTTTTTTTTTTTTAATAAAAAGACATCAAGACGCCAACATTTACCAGGCCGTCGTGCCAAGACGCCAACCTCCTCAACCACGGTTAGATCCCGAATCACTTAACCATGGTTAACTTAACCACACATCTCCAACCCTCCCTTTATAACCACTTCCTCGCTGCACAGCCAACATTCCCCATAACAAATTAGAGAGAGAAAGTAGACAGAGAAAGTTGACTGCAAACCTGTATACTCGCCATCGTACAGAGAGAAGAAGTTTCAATTCCAATGGCGCTCTACATCTACGAGGACGAAGAGGAGATATGGAAATGTCCAAAACACCCTTCCAAGCGCAGGCGCAGCGGAATTTGCCCGACCTGCCTCAAGGACCGTTTGGCCAATCTCTGCCCCGACTGCGCTAACGTGAGGCCCTGCGCGTGCTGCCCCACTGCTTCGGCGTCGTCGTCTGAGTCGTCATCTTCCTCTTCGTTCTCTATCTTCTCCGCCTTCGGTAGCAGACGTGAGGGTTCGGGGTCCTCCGGTATCGGCTCGATCGGGCGCATGTCGAACCTCATCGACGGCGAGCCGTCGTTGCGGAAGTCTCGTTCGGTGGCGATTCCCTTCCTCCGACAGCGGTTTCACGGAGAGAGAAATTCCGGCGAATCCGGCCTCCCTCCGCTAGATAACCGGCGAAGGTCGTCGTTCTGGTCGTCGTTTCGATTGCGCAAGAGCAAGAAATCGGAGGGAGAGAGGGAAAACGAAGAAGCAAAGAGCAAAGACGTCGATGTCGAGGTCCAGGTTCAGGTCGGGGGCGAGATCGAGGCGGAGGACGATTACGTGCAGCAGATGATGATGGAGCAGATGATGATGAGGTCGAGATCGGTGAGCGTGCCGGTGGCGTCACACTACCCCTCCGATGACGTCAGACCATCGGCGGCGAGAAGAAGGGGTTGGCACTTTCCGAGCCCAATCAGCGTTTTCCGGCACTCAAAGACGCCCAAAGTCGTTCAAGAGCGGTCGCCTTTGCACCGAGGTTGATGAATTTTTGCACCGGAAGGCGGAAACGGTTACTTGATCTATTGAGTAGATATCTCAATAAAGATGAACTAATTTTACTTTTTATATCGGTATAATAGTCTTCCAAAAAAATATCATTGTTTATAAATATAATCACATGTATGGGAGACTTTATATTTTAACAAAATGTTATCGAATTTTCCAATTCCTTAAAATTTTCTTGCTGCTTCTTGCTTTATGTACAAGTCAGTGGATTGAATTTTCAAATGAAGAAATTGACCACGATGAATTTGCAATGATTATTTATTTTATATTAAATGATTGTAATTAATTAGTTATATATGAAAAACATCTCTTTAAACTTCTTATATTTTTTGCTAATATTATTAAAATTTAAATTGCTTTATTTGATCGTGCCAGCTCATCTGGTAGTGTAATTTGGAAGGGTTTCGGTGGACAATCTTGTTGC
Organism: Actinidia polygama; assembly: GCA_030159135.1. Taxonomy (NCBI): domain Eukaryota; kingdom Viridiplantae; phylum Streptophyta; class Magnoliopsida; order Ericales; family Actinidiaceae; genus Actinidia; species Actinidia polygama. Next base: position 16,715,786 of record BRYF01000024.1, on the reverse strand, counting down.
TTCCAAGTTATAGGGTCCCTTTCAACCATGGATCAGATATGTTATTAGAGTTTTGATTTGATGAAGAAGTGATTACCGAACAGGGTCCATCATTTTGGAGTGGTTCTAGTTTAGAAATCTTTACTTAATCATGGCATTGCCATTGGGGTCCCTTTGTTAGTACCTACCTTGTTGGATACAGGAGTGGACAACATGAGTACAGAATAGTATTCTGATTGTAATTTGGAAATATGGATTTGTAGAGCCAAGGCAAAATGCTTGTTGGATGAACAGAGTT
>BRYF01000024.1:16693009-16695509 GCA_030159135.1 Actinidia polygama | reverse complement strand
CTAGCTACCAAAATTCTCCAATTCTCTTATCATCAAAGTGGTCCATGAACCCTTCAAAAGATAAGATGATCACTCAATCCAAATTAGGATCGATGTAATGTTAAGAAACTACTTTTCCATACTCTTTACTTGCTGCTTATGGTAAAATATGCTTCCCTAGCTTAGTTATGACGTGTTAAGATATATTGAGGAGCAAGTCTTCTATGTCTCACTTTTAATTTTAGGAAACAAAAAACAAAAGAAAGAAGAAAAATTCAAAACAATAGAAAATAATGTTGATGCATATCATTCTCTTTTACTATTTTTATTTATCATTTGATATAGCACATCTCACAATTACTGATATAATAGTATATATTGTTGATCTCAAAGATGCTTCAAAAAAAATATCTGACGGTTATGGAACAAATGTTGCTATCTCAAATGAACTAGACATGAATACCTACACGAAAGAAGGCGAATACGGCTTTAGGACAACGACTCGTCGTGCTTCTCATCGGTCTCGCAAACTATTTTCTTAACCATTAATTTACCTATATTTACTAATTTCTATTTATTATTTTTTGTGTAATAATTGATAATGTAGTTTTGATAATTCGTGCATAAATTCCCAACAGTTAATACTCCCCCTCACTTGTCACTGCATGTAGCCTCTTTTTAGGTGCCACATGTAACTTCTTTTTAGGTTTATCATCGTGTAATCTTTTTTCATGGGTCTATGATTGAGGGGTGTTGATTTTTTTTAACTATCAACCAATCTAAAAGTTTCAGCTGTTAAAAAGAGGAGAAACTTTTTTATATATAATATTCTCAATAATATATTTATATATATATTTATATATGCGGTACCAATATGCATACATATGTTGTTTGAAATTGCATGAAAATCAAACGTCACGTTAATGGTCAGACTACAGCAATTTTTCGTAAGAAATTCATCGCTAGGGTACTGCAAATATAGACCGAAATTAAAGAATGATCTGACAAACGCATAAGAAGGGAAGAGCAGCTGGTGGTGGAGGCTAGGATGGTAGGAGGTGATTGGGGTTAGGATTTTTTTTTTATAGGTTGAATGTTCATATTGACTTAAAAGGGAGAAGATGGAGGTAAGGGCATAGATGTCTTTTTAAATTAGAAATGCAATTTGTCTTCACTTTTTCCCGTTCCGACTCCCTAAAAAGGGGATCGGAGGTCACTTTCCGTCACTTTAAACGGAACCATTAATAGCCGAGAGATAAAATTGCAAAATGTCAAAACCATGGGTAAATCGGATTTTGCCCTTAATGAGAATAGTTGCCTAGAAAATAAACTATGGAATTGAGCCGATAAAAAAAGGAAAAGAAAAGAGAAAAAAGAAAGACTCATTTTGGAAAGTAAACAACGAAATAAATTGATACTATCCTATACTCATTGCTTTGAGCTAGTTAGGGGCTCACATTTATGTGCTTTTTCTCTTTTTTCCCCTTCATTTTAATTTCTATGCGAGAGAAAGCTGTTAAAATTAAAATTCCAAAAAAGGCTGTGAGAATTAAAACTCCTTTTTGTAGGTTGCATTTGGTACTAGGTAGGCCAAATTTGGCATAAGTTTTTTTAAACTAGATAATTTTTTAGAAAAATTATTTCTGCACTCTATTTTTTGTCTTTATTAGATAAAAATTATAAAAAATTTGGAGTGCAGAAATCAAAAAATAAAGTGCAGAAATCATTTTCCATTTTTTTTTAGTGTACTCATTTGAGATTTTGGTTGAATGTTTTACTTCTCATGTTTGTCTTGCTTAGAGGAATTGAATAAGCTATTAGGCAAAGGTCAATGGCTTAGATCTCTAAAGGTGGTTAGTTTATCAAGTTTTTACTAAATCTTATAAGTTCATGAACTAATAAGTTTTATAAATTAAGATCTTCTAATTTAATAGGGAATTAAATTATGGACATTTTACCTTTAGTTTTTTAAATATAAAAAAATATTATTTGTTGTTTTGAAAAGTAAAAATTATTTTTTTTAAATTTTTATTTTCCACCACCACAGCCACTAGCGCTAATGTCACCTCCCAGAACAGTAAAATTGTATTGTGAACAATAAAATTATTTTATAATTTTTTTATCGTTTTGTATCACCAGCACTGCCACCACTACCATAGCCACCGCCGTCACCGCTCAGAACAATAAAATTGTATTATTTTTTATTTTGAACAATAAAGTTAGTTTTTTAATTTTTTTATTGTTTTCCACCATCATCACTGCCGCCACCGCCAAGAACAATGAAATTGCATTGTTTGATTTTTAAACAGTGACATTATCTAATCTTGCTCATCACCACCACAGCCGCCGCAAAAAATAATGAAATTCTAATGTTCATTAATTTGAATATTGGTCACTATTCAAAACAGTAAAATTTTACTGTAACAAATAGTCAAATTTCATTATTTCAGGTCGAGGTGACTAGCCGAAAAGTCATCGGCCGACCGTTGGTGGCCGACGACAATAGTGTAGGTACAACTGA